>JAECUM010042661.1:0-23341 GCA_016617855.1 Megalonaias nervosa
AAAAAAAAAAAACAGACGCATAAACAAATGGATACACAGACAAGTAGAAACTTGTAACGATTTTCAATTTACATGGGCTGAAATCAATCATTTAGTTATAGTCCAAGTTAAAAACCAATCGTTAATATATAATTTCATATTTCTAAAAGCATTTCAAGAATAATCGGTTTTGACGTTCTGTATAAAGTCATGCTCCGTTAGGCAAATGTTTCGTTTTAATACACTGAAGATGAAACTTCTTTGAACGGTTATCGCTTACATTCAATATCATACTACGTCCATCATCTCCGCCACAAATACAATATTTGACCGTACTTACTAAAATTGGTTTGTCAGCTATCTTTGGCACAAGCACATGTTTTTCGCGAAAAGTATTTGTTCATTAAATTTCTGGCATAATACACATGCTACGAATTTTTAATATCCGTAACTGTTATTGTATCCCGAAGATAATTGTCGGTAATACTCTTTCAAGGTAACAAGTTTAGGGACATCCTTCAAAATATATTTTTTTTTTAAAGTCAATATTGTCTGTTTATATAAAAAAAAAATAACTGCAGTTATATTTGATAGCAATATGCTCGATTACGTTTCAACTTCACTTTTGTCTTTCGATATAAACCAGGGAACTTAGTTTCATTTTTATTTTCGTGCTATAGGTGCACATAATTTCAAGCATAATCCATGTATCATTTCGATTAAGTAAACATCCTTATCGATAATTAAATCAGATTTTTATCTTGAATATGCGTGATAACCCGTGTTGATAAAGGTTTGTTAGAGACTCAAAATGGCGGCACAAGGTACGCGCACTTTGCATTGTGGGTATTTGCGTACACAATCGTGACGTCTGTGAAAACAGCCCATTCACAACTAATGTTTAATCTATGGCCTATTAGAGATTTGGTGTGGGCGGGGTTAAATTCTGTTATTGGCACGCTGTCAAAGTCAAGACAAACTATTAAAATATCTTAAAATATTTGTCGAAAAAAGTATGTACGCAGTGTTATTCAATAAGAATCGTCTCCGAGCTCAGAAAAAATAATGAGTATGTCTTTATATTAACAACTTTGAGGCATCTGAGAAGGATATATATATATATATATATATATATATATATATATATATATATATATATATATATATATATATATATATATATATATATATATATATATATATATATATATATATACATCCTGTCTCGAAGTTGTCCTGTCTCTGAATAACAAGACATTGATAAATTCATGAATATGTTGGGACACATATTACGTAGATGTAGGAAGTATTTTGACTAAATGTACAAGCATATGAAAAGTAAAGTTAGAATCATATTTTGCGAAAACTTCGCAGTACTAGCAGAATATTAAGTTCATCTTGAAAGGAAAGGGTCAAAAGCATAGAACTACACAAAGATTTCCCTCAAAGTACACGTGATTTAACCATTCATTCATGTAAAGAGGAAAGCGACAAAAGCATAACGTTGCACAAAGATTTTCCTCACTGCGCACGTGATTGAATAACTTCTGGGTTTGGTTATTATGTGGCTGTCTATTAGACGTTGTCGATACAGAAGGTTTATTGACTGCCTGTTCTCGGTCTTAGTTACACTGGCTTCTAATTTTTCGAAAATACCATGCAGATAAAATATTTTTCTACATGTGGCACTCAGCATACATCTCACCTGGATAGTAATCTTGATTTACTTACATATCACGCTCACAACAGGTAGTAAATCAGTGTCTTGTACCCGGATAACGATACCATGGTGGAAAGATGGTCTCGAACCCTGATAAAGCCACTATGCTGCAAAGTTCGTCTCTTACAGGGACAATGCCAACATCGTACAGCCCGTGATAACTGAATGAGACAGAAAGCTAGTTAATCAACTAGCTACAAAATTAGATATGTCAGAAATGAGTTCCTACATAAAAGACAAAACCAACATATAGGCTGTTAAACAGATAATCAGAATGAACATACATACATGCATACATACATACATACATACATACATACATACATACATACATACATACATACATACATACATACATAGGAGAGTAAAATGTATATTGTCAACAGATAAACATTATATCTTTGACGCCACTTTCAGCTTTCGGTAAGAAATTTGTTCCTCTGTATTACGTCAGATTTAGTGGCACAGTGTACCCAAATAATATCGCAAATAATATGATCAACCAGTAGAGGTGCAATGTTCAAGTACAGCCATCATCCTTTGGGTCTCCCATGGAACATGATTTGTCTGTCTATTGACTAATTTTGCTTATATTATGGATTTGTCATAGTTGACATTAATAGAAGTCGTCCCAGTTTGCTACATAAGAACTCCTAAATAATACAGATCTTAATCAACGGAACAAGGTTTATACTCTCCTAATAAACAAGGGCAAATCAAAGACTTTGAACGTGTCGAGGGTGGAGGGTAACCTGTAGATCACCCCCTCCCCCATATACATATATATATATATATATATATATATATATATATAGAGAGAGAGAGAGAGAGAGAGAGAGAGAGAGAGAGAGAGAGAGAGAGAGAGATTCATAAGTAAGTTAATTTCTTCCCAGAATAATAGAAACCACTTACCAATTTCTGACTGCATTTGTAAGATATCTGAATAGAAAGTAATAGCTACTTTATAAGAATGCAAGACATTTTAATGTGAGTTATAGGCCCCCAAGTACTATTCCTCAGAGAATACACAAGACTGGGTTTCAGAAATTGAAGCCACACAAGTACCAGTTTGTTACTTTGTGAAAAATGGGGTCATTATGAGAAAATGGCGACCACCTGATATACCTGCTGGTGATGAGTGGTCAGTGAGCAATCAAATTGTTATTCCTACGTCGTATAGACAGGAAATTCATGGTCTAGCCCATCAGACCCCTTAAGCTGGTCGTTTTGGTGTCAGTAAGACTTATCACAAGATCCTGAATTATTTTTATTTGCCGAAAATTAAAAATGATGTTTATAAGTACCAAAGATTTTGTCACACTTGTCAAATGGTAGGAAATCCCAGTCATACGATATCTAAGAAGATATCTAAGAGAGAGTCAATTCATTTTTTTCTGCTAACTGTATTATTTTCTCCCTCGAAATTCTGTTTGTGATGATAACTCGTAAAAATGTAAGGCTTGGCTATATTTTTATGTTCAGATTTTAATCTGAACTTGTTGTGGCACCAGACTGTAATGGCACACCACGTATGCTAGAAGTCTACGGCCATCATCCAAAGCGAGACTAACCCTGAAAGACGGAAGCGAATGAGTAGGACGGGTCATCTATGATCTGTGTGAATAAAAAAGTTGAAATGTGAAATGAGATTATCCATTGTCATGGCAATCAAAACAACAGATGTGACAGTCATGATTTCAAAATTGCTAGTGACAGAAAACGGAGACTTGTTTGGAAGCATATTCCAGTACAAGTTTTATGAGGAGATAAAAACAAATAAACCTGGGCCAAATTCTGCTGCTGTAAATATGATGTTTCAAAATGGACCACAGAATACACCAATGGGCAACACCATGGCTCACAGGATAAACCAACGGGCAACACCAGGACTTACAAGATCCATCAATAGGCAACACCATAGCTTCCATTGTACACCAATGGGCAACACCATGGCATTAGTTAATGGGGATGCCATAGGGACAATGGGAATTAGCATTACGGGACCCTACTTTGTACTATGGGGACACGATTTATAGGGACAAAATATCACCCTGGGACAATATAGGGACAATGGGAATTTTTGCATAGGAACAATAGGAATGGAACAGGTAGGATGACGTCACGGTACTGGACACTTGCAACAATGTAACAAGTACAGTGACGTCATGCCACCTGTTTCATTTCTATACAAAGTTTCATGCATTCGCGTTCGTGTCAGTGAATAGTATAGTATGTTTTATGCATTCGCGTCCGTTTCCATAAATTGATGAACATCAATCTATCCTACCCAAATTATACAACCGAAAAAAAAAAATTTAGGTTAAGAGAATAATGTTTTTTCTAGTTAAACATAAATTATACAATCGAATAAAAAAAATTTAGGCAAGAAAGAATAAATCTTTTCAAGGCATATGCATATGAAAGTGGCCCTGAAAAGGGCCTTTGGATTTCTTCTTCTTTGTCTTCTTCTAAGTTCTTCTTTTCCTCCACCAACTTCTTATTTTCTGTCCTACACTTTTTTGACCTCCACTTTTTGTCTTCTTCTCATTCTTTTCCTTCTCCTCATTTTTTTCCTTCTCCTTCTCTTTCTCCTCCTTCTTCCTTTTCATTTTCTTCTTCCTTTTGTATCTTTTCGTTCCACTCCCTCATCCTCCTTTTGTCTTCTATATCTTCCTTTTCGTCCTTTTCAATCCTAATCATTTCATTTAAGATGTCTTTACTTCTCTTCAAATTGTTTATTTCCATAACTAATCTGTGCGGGCTATAAGCCCCAAACTGCATTCGGACTAGCATCTCCTCCACCATACCTAACGTGTCCACCACCTCCTGCAATCTAATCATTCTCTCCCAGTTACTTGCCATGTTGTATTCTCTGTAGAATGGCGCGAATGACGAATGCTCTGATTTATATCCGTGGAGCACGGACGTGAAGGAAAACATCCCTTACACTTACTATACTATCCACATAGACGGGAAAGAGAATAAAAAAACATACCATACCTACTATTCACACAAGCGAACGAGAACGCATAAAACACACCATACCTACTATCCACACAAACGAACGAGATTGCATAAAACACGCCATACCTGCTATCCACACAAACGGACACGAATGCATAAAACACACCATACCTACTATCCACATAAACGGTCACGAATGCATAAAACACACCATACCTACTATCCACACAAACAAACGCGCATGCATAAAACACACACACATATATACTATCCACACAAACGGGAAGAGAACAAAAAACACACCATACCTACTATCCACACAAACAGACGAGAATGCATAAAACATACACACTATACTATCCACACAAACGAACGCGACCGCATAAAACACACCATATCTACTATCCACACAAACAAACGCGAACGCATAAAACGCACCATATCTACTATCCACACAAACAAACGCGAACGCAAACACACACACACATCAGTAAACGAGTGAGTCTTTATAGTCACACTACTCTACATTCACACAAATTGGCAAATTGAATAATCTCTTTTCTAGAGATCTGGTTACCCATGAGAAGGACTGTTTTACTAACTTCAGATGCACCTGGCTAATGGTTACACCTTCCAGGTCTGGCTCCACAGACACAACGTCTGCTCCAGTCATTCTCCCAATTAATGGGTATGATTCCGAGCGCAGACGGGGCTGGCCTCATTATCCTAGTTTTCAGTTTGAGGGATAGTAAACACTTGTTGTTCCCTCTGTCTTTTTCTTCTATGCCACACACGGGGATGAGGTCTCTGTGGCTCCCACTCTTGCCGCTGTCTCTCCAATTCTTCCAATGCTTCCTGCTCCCAGTTTTCTGCTTGGGGGACAGCAGTTCTTGGTACTGGTGTTAGAGGCTGTGGTAGTTTTTGTTGTGAAGTGGTGGCTGTTGAGGCGTTGGTGTCCTCACCTCAGGATTGACCTCACACACAAGTCTTACAATGAGGTGAGGCAGGATCCCTTGCTTCTTTTCCTTCTCTTCTTTCTTTTTCTTCTCTTCCTCCTCCTCTATCCTGGATTCTTCTGCAATAACCTCCATGGCCAGCTCGTCCAGGAGGCCTCTGGCATACTCCAGGTGCATCTGAAGTTCTAAAAGTTTTGCGATTCTACTACTCATCTTCAGTGTTGATACGTCAACGATGGGTAGCTAAACTGACGATCGCGTCACTTTATATACTTGAAGCACGGACGTGAAGGAAAACATCCCCTTTCACCAAAACTTACCATCACATCAAACGTGCGGACCTAAAAGAAACACTCACGTTGACTCTTTTACTTACAAACACAGACATGCACGATTCGACAAGACAGAGAAACAAAGGGTGGATTTTTTTTTACTCACAAAGCAAACGAAGTGCTTATGGACACACTTCTATTTTTTTTTTATAAAAAACCCCATAAATACACAAATTTTTTGGCAATTGAATTAGTATGTCTTCTCGAGAGTTTTGGAGGTAGCCCTGAAAAGGGCTGTTTTTTGTTGATAGGGAGTGATGGCAATCTTTTCTACTGTCTAAGATTGCGTCTTCGTCTGGGGGCAAACTTTCCTATACGACACGGCCTGCTTCTGCGGAAAGAGAAGGAGAACTCTTTGGTGTCTACTCGACAGTCAACAAAACCTCTGTCTGGTTCTTGCTGCTGCTGTTGCTGTTGTTGTTGTTGTTGTTGTTGTTGTTGTTGTTGTTGTTGCTGCTGTTCTGTCTGCGTCTGAAGTCAGTACTTCTCTGTCCATTCTTCTTGTTCTTTTTTCATTTCCGCTCTGAAGACCTCTTCCATCAGGTCTTGGGCCATTGATAACATCCTGACATTCTCTATCTCTTCACGTTTTGGTATCAGGTTTAGCCTGACACGATGTAAATTGACGTAAGCTTCGTTCAGCTTGTACATTTAAAGGAACCACTTTCATGCTTTTTGGAGTGGTATGTACTGTTCGTAAATAGTCCACAAAGAATCGGCTGGTAAGCGAAATCCCAGAAAGCAAGTCACTAAGACACACACTACAAGTCAACCCCAATTCAATGGACACAGTTCTCGTAATAGGCGATGGTAATCCTCCACCTTTTCAATAGTGTCATTGATCTCCTTCCACGGAATCTGTTGTATCACGATTGATAAAGGTCGTGGCATGGTAGTCCGTTTTTATACCCTCTTTGGTGTAAGGTAACAAGTGTACTTTTTGAACAGCATCGGTTTTATTTCAGTACCGTACCAAAAATGTTTAGTCACCACACGTTGCAATGAAGTTTCCTCTTGAACTAAGTTTACGTTGTGTAAAAGATTTTGGTAATCCTCTAACTCTTCTTCTGGAATTCGGTGTATCAGAATCACCTTGTACATAGAATGAGTGGCATCCAAAACTTTATGACTTTCAAGCGATTCATCAATGTCTGACTACTGGAACACTTTCATCAGAATCAGTCCTCTTACAGCATTCAGGTACCAGTGGTTCAAACATCGGTGACGTAACGGATGCAATTGTTCTTTGTGTTTCACTTGCATTTTGACTAACTCGCGGTAAATGCGTTCTCTCAACTCCACAGGCAAACCACGAATGTTCTCTTGTAAAGTATCCATGACTATGTCAGTCAAACACTTCTCCTAGAGCGAAAGTAACGAATGTAGTGAGTAGTTTCTGACCACTCCCATTCCAGGAAACGGTCAAGAATGTCATTAAAATCTTGTAATGTAAATGGTCGAAAGCGGAATATTAGAAAGAACGCACCCTTGATCCAGAGAAATCTGACTTGTTTGTTGACTTTTGTCAATTTCCTCTTGTGAACTTCTCGACACAAATGTTCTCCAGTCACCCATTGATATCTTGCTCTGTCAAGTCTCAGCCAAATGTCCTTGTAGATCTTCTCTTGCAATTCGTTTGGTAATGTTTGAAGATTATTTTTTAGATAGAGTTTAAATACTTGTCTAGGTGTTGTCCAACGTTTATCTCCTAGCCAAGCAGCTGGTTTCTTAAACGACATGGTATGCCCACTTCAATGACAAGGTCCCACTAAAGGTAGGTAGTGACAATCCGGAGACCATCGAGCATATTCCAGGTAAGCGCAATCTTTCTTCTCCCACTCGTGAAGTGACACACCGCAACTGAAGCACATGACTTTATCCTCTTCGTCCAAGTAGATAAATCCAGCTCTAACTAATTCTTCGGGGGTTGGTCCTCCAAGATATTTTGGCCATTTTCCTCGGAAGGTTTGGATCCGACTTTCAAAGTCGCAGTATTCAGGTAAACGCACAGGGAACGAATATTCGTCTTTCACAGGTTCATTTCGATGAGGGTACGGTGAAATATGCATGAGTTTGCTCAGTTTGGGATGACATCCGAAGGGTGGTAGCCGCATGGTTTCATAATGATGACATCCACCATGAAAACCAGTAAAGTGAAAGGTCGTACGATGACGAGTGGCATCGCTTTCGCATCCGTCAGGTTTGACACGCACTGCATCATTTTCCATGGTAGGTACAGTCGTAGCAAAATTTCCATGATGTGGTACTGAATCGCTGAGGTCATAGCGTACGGCATCCCTACCATCGCAAGGCACAGCATCGTACTCGAGTTTCTCGTTGGACTTGAGTCTTACGCTTGATATTTGCTGTGTGAAGGGATTCATCTTTCTCGCTTGGCGTTGGTAGTTCCAATGAACTATCGGTCTTGAACGTTGTCCCTTTTTATACTAGTCGTAATGAAGTCTCGAGTTTGTACAACGTCCCTTTTTAATGGCTAGTTTTGGAAGTCTTCCTTTTTCCCTTCTTGGACATCGGTACTACCTTCTCTAAGGTACCGTCATACCTGAACCGTAGTGTGATGGGTGGAAAGACCATAGAAAGGTAAGGACAGTGCGGAGACCATTGAGTATGTTCCAGAATAGCTGAATTTTTATAGATACATCGATCCATACGCAACTTCAGGCCACAAATGAAACACTGTACTTCGTATCCCAATCCAGTCTCAGGTCCCAAGCAGACAAATCCTGTTCTAGCTAAAGCATTCGCAGTAGGTAATCCTTCCCTATCCGTGGGCCATTTTTGAAACGTTTCCAATCGACTGGCACAACTGCAATAGTCAGGCAAGAAAACAGGAAAATGTTATGGTTTGAACTTGGAGTTCTCTGGGGGTTTCTCAGTCGATTCTTGCTGTGTCGAAGTCATCCTTCTTGTTGGTAACTATCGTCTTGGAACCATTTTTTTTATACCAGCGTGACCGTACGGTAAAGTGAAGTGGTTGGGAAGCCGTACTCGCTTCTGGTACACGATTTGATAACCTTTTTCCAAAGGCCGACTGACGATTTGCTGTGTGGGTAAGCGTACAATCTTGTGCGGTTCATGGGTGGTCACTTTAAAATTTCCATCCTCTCCAGACTGCAACGCTTCTTTGAAGACACCAAAGTTCACCACTCGACTGGTGCGATAATTGAGAGTCAATCCTTTCACTTTACACTCCGTCTGTACTTCTCCTTGAGGGTCATGGTATTCGTAGCCGTAATTTTTGGGACCGCCACTTGCAAAACTTAGAATCTTGTCGTCGAGATGCTCGTCCGTTAAGGCTCCTAAACGGTCTCCTTCGATGACAGGGTAAGGTTGACCCAGACGATCGATGTAGATGCAACTGTCCGTGTCAAAATACAGCACACGATCTCCTAACAGTTCTAAAGCTTCGTACAGTTTTAAGCGAGCATGGGCTGTCATGTAAGCCGCAATGATGACATTTCCAAATTCGTCGGCTTCTACAAAATCCAGTTCTTCTTCGTAATTGACTAAGATCAAGTCCTCACGAACGACGTCCACGTGTTTCATGTATTTGGTTTTGTCGTGAATCATCTGGAAGTAGCGGGAAGGTTCTGTCAAATACTCCGTCTTGGGTAAACACGGTCGTTGTGCCATTTTACCCCACAAGCAATTTAACATCACTTTGGCAAACGATCGCCTTCCTTTGTTTTTCTCGATGTAGTCTAAAGTGATGCCTTCTGCTCCCAGTATTTGTCTTTGAATTTCTTTTGGTCTTCGGGAGTGTCGCACCAGGAAGGATAGCCACTGGCTTCTTGTTTCAGTTTCAAAAAGGCATTCACGTAGTCTGCGAAAATGCCTTTTTGAGTCTCGTTGCCCTTGTGGTATTTTTTCTGTCTTGGGAAAGTGGTAAATTTCGTACACTTCTAACAGTTGGTATCCCAAGTCCAGAGCTTTAAACAATTCCACGCTGACCCACGTTCCCATCAAGGCGCGTTCTTCCTGAGTGTGCTGACAAGGTCAGTCTTGGTTGCACGTTTCGGCACAATTACGGTACAAGGGAAACATCAGTTTTCCTTAGCAATGGTGAGGTAAAACGGGATGGTACAAGTACGTGGGAGGCAAGACTTTGCACTTGATCAATCCTTCGTATTGGTGAATGTTGTCCACGTCGATGTGTTCCGTCAGCAATTGCGGGTGCCCTGCGGGAAAGTGACAATATCTGCTCACGTACGGATACAGCGAACACACGTCCAAGTATTTGATTTCTTCTCCTTTCTCCTCGTCGACTTGGTACAGCAAACAGGTGGCATTCGTCCGTCCTCCGTACAAACTGTCCCGTGGGTTCAGAGGGTGCACCAGCTTGTAACTTTCCACGATGCGCTTAAACTCGGGATCGGTTTTCAAACGGTGATCGTACTCGTGTTCCCACATTTCTCCCACCTGGTATTCTTGCTCTTCTAACTTCAAGCGCCGCTGACAAGTGACCTGGTACAAGTCTTCCATGATCCGTTGTAAAAACTGATTTTTAGTTTCACGTTGAGGGTAACAGATGGGACAACCGTGAAATAAGCACCCATTAAACTCGTACACGATCTTTGGGTTTTCTAAGTCGCAGCTATCCACCGAATACCTTCCGATGGTCTTTTCACCTCCTCCGTTGCGAGCGTGTTGGATCCATTTGTCTTCCTTGTCGCACAAGTAATGTAACCAGCGTAGAGCTTTGACCGAGTATTGACGTTTGACAAAGATCGTCGTTTGAGGACTTATGACAGCTAGGGTGTTTTCGGGCATGAATCGTTGGCGGTACACTAAGGAACACGCTCCGGCAATGGTGCAGGCTTCTTTCAAAGGATCGATCCCTCCTTGCTCCATGAACAGTCCTCGAAATTTTTCACAGCAACGCCGTAAAATGTCTATGTCGGAACGACAATATTTTAATATTTCTTCCTGAAAGTCGAAATGGTCCGAGGAGTGAGTATGATACCAAAGTGTGGAAAATAGCCTTTGGTCATTTCTGTCATTCCAAACGTTTTAGGTATTCGGCTCAAAGGCATGGCCATGTAAGTCATCGAATCTTTAAACTGCACTTGTCCCACTTGCATGGAAACGATTTTGGCTCCGTTCAAAGTCACTTTAGGACGTTCGGTGCCTTGTTCCGTATAGTATCTCAAAAGAAACTGCCCATCGAATCCCGAGAAATTGCGAGCCATCACCGTGGCATAGCGATGACAATCTCCGTAACGTTCGATGTCCTCTTGTCTCCATGTCTCGTCGATATGGTCTAAGATCCACTGGCCAAAATCGTCTAGCGTGTTTGGTCCCCGAAAGATTTTTTCATGTCCTCCAGGAAACTTGCTACAGAGAGGGCATTGAGTAAAGATAGTCTCTTGGATGCACTTCTCACACGCTCGGTGAGCCACGCAGAAATTAGGATTGTGAATGCCAGTCTCTTGCATGCATTCGAAATCGAAAAAGATGAAATTGTCTTTCTTCTGGTCATTATCTTCTTCTTCTTCATGTTTGGAATGGTATTTTTGAATGTAGCATTGGTGTTCCAAGTCCACGATTTGACGACAAATGTGACATCGCTTCTTTCCTGAACATACGTGCGCCTTGGCACTGTTGGTACGTATGCCTTGTCCACAAGTAGGGCACAATCTCAGGAGTTGACAAGCACATTTCTGCTGTGAACCTTGCGTCTTCAAATGTTGTTGGTAACAAGTTGGACTGACAAACGTGCGCTGACAAGCTGACAAGCTGGGCAATGCACTCGTTCTTGTTCTTTGTCCAGACAGGGTTTAGAGGCCAAACATCCCTCACATTTCGTTCCACAATGCTTGTGTTGCTCTCGATTGTTATAGCCATAGTCACATTTCTCACAGTAATAACCGTATCCCAGGAATGAAGTGATACTGGTAATGGCATCAAAATGTTCACCGTGATGATAGACGTGAATATATTTTCCGTCTTTGAAATTTTTGCCTCGAAACAACAGAGGTCAGCGCACTTCTTAAGAGTGCACTTTCAAGGTGTAGCGTGGAGCCAAGACGTCTTGCAACTTTTGCATTTCAGGAATGTCACAGGGTGTGTCTTTGGAAAGGCCAGCTTGCTGTAACAGGAGTTCTGCTTCTCTTCGTTGTTTGGCTTGGCTAGATTTTCGAATAGTTTTCCAGGCTCTTTTCCATTCTGCCGTGTCGTTCTTGTCTGCATAGGTTCGTCCCACCACGATGGCACGGGCTAAACACATCTTGTGTTTAAGATTGTTAATTTGAACGATGCTACGCTTGACGCTACGAAGTTCGTTCACCAATAACACCTTTTTGCGTCGTGTCCTTTGGGGAAGAGAAACGTGGGTGATGAACAGTGTCGCTTTTCCATCGGTGATGTGAAACTTGTCGTTGGATTGTTGCACGTGTTAAATCTTGTCCATGACTTTGGAAGGTGTCAATTCTGCTGGGCTGCTAAACTCGATCCAAACGGGGGACTTCAAACTGTCGTGATGAAAGGAAAGTCTCAAGCGATCGTCTTTTTTGGCTTCACATTGCTGTTTCAGTGTGGTTAACAAAGAATCCCACACATCAGTGATGAACCCTTCTGCTTTCTCCAACAGTACTTCGGACTTGAAATCTTTAAACTTCATCGTGTACGTGTAGGCCGTAGTTCTAAATTTTCTGGAGGAGCGTTTGTCCGTCTCTCGAATGTGAAAGTACTTTTCAGGGTTTACTGTTGGTGATGGACTTTGACTGGGTGTAGACTCTCTGGGCCTAGATTCTGGCTCACTCATCTCATCTTCAAAATCGCTGGCATGAATTTGAGCAATAAATCACGTTTCTGCCTCTTACTTTCCTCTCCTTTCTTCACGAAATGATGCGATCGTTTCATCTTGACTGCAAAAATGTCAAATGATTACATTTGAAACGCCATATACCCCTACATATCCATGTTTGGCTCAGTGTATATATAAAGGGCTAGCTCCTTCCCTCTCAGTATTCATTTTGCTCTCAAGCCGACCAGCACGATGGAAGAACCCACACAGATCGAACTTCTGATTAGAGCTTTTCGAGGTGTCATACGAAAGTTTTCTTCAGACAAGCCGACGGACTACTCCCCCTCCTTTCGAGATAAAAGTCAAGATACTTGCTATATCTGTCAGAAGAAAGGGCATTGGGCTACAGAATGTCCAGATCGTCAAAAAAAGCAAGACCAGTGTCAAAAGAGACAAAAGTCAAGATACCTGTTATCATTGTCAAGAGAAAGGACATTGGACTTCAGACTGCCCTAAGAAACTACAGGAGCAGGAGGAGGAAGAAGAAGAGGTACCCTCGGCAAAAGAAGAACCCCGACACGTTCAGAAAGAGAAGACAGAAAAGAAAAGAAGACGAGAAAAAGCGAGGAAGAAGAGGAGAAATAAACTTTGAAAGTGAAGAAATTAAAAAAAAACAGAGAGAGTGAAAGATAAAAAGACAGAGAAGAAGTCTATGAACTTTTTTTAAAAAGTGTTGTGTTGTGTTGTGAATTGGATTGTAAATATTTGTAAAAGAATAGACCAGACTGAAAAAACGTAAGTGTCTCCTGGTTTTGATTGTTTAGCATAAGGGTCTACACTCACGCACTCACAACACGTCTATTATGCGGTAAAAAAATGAGGGATTTTGAGTTTTAATTGATTTTGGCAAAATGAATACCATCTCTTTTCGAAGGAAATGAGTGGCCCTGAAAAGGACCGTTGGGTGTTTGTTTTTTCTTAGAACAAAAACAAACTCAGGAACGAGAAGCAATCAGCTTTAACTGCCTTAAGCCTTTGCCACGGCCAAGGCCTACTTCTGGACTTGCTCCTGTCAATGATTTAGTAGAAATCACTAGGGGTGGTATCTCCGGTGTAGTAACAGGGTTGGACTGTTTGGCTCGGGAAGGTCTTTTTCTCTTGGGTCGTAATAAAGAAGTCTGATACATTTGTTTCAGACTTCTTAACTCTGCCAAAATGTCGAAGAGTACCATTACCGTTTGACTTTCACTGTTCTCCTTCTCTCCTAGACTTTGTTTCTTCTCTACTGCTTCTTCTTCTTCCTGTCGTTTCATTCTTGCCTCTTCTTCTCGTTGTTGCTGTTCAAGGAGAAATGCTTGTTCTGCCTCTTTCTGCTGCTGTAAAAAATTCTCCAATTCTTCTTTCTGTCTCTGTTTAAAATCCTCGACGTGTGGTAAAGAAGGAGAAGGTGGCGAAGGTTCTGGTACCGGAACAAATTTGTGCGAAGAAGAGAGAAAACCCGCTAAATCCCAACTGAAAGCAACCTCTTATGGTAGTAGTCCTGTGTTGACTTTGGTAGCCACTGCTATGCCATCGCTTCTCGTCTCCATAGCCGGTGCATCCCAATTCATTGTCTTCTTATTTTTCAGTCATTTTTCACAAAACAATGTCGCATCGATTCACTGCGCACAGACGCTAGCGTACCTATATAGGGAATGTGACGTCACAGGTAGCTGTCTTCGGATTGAAAGACAGACTCCGCGAAGTGACTGAATTTTGTAACGCGTGTTGGGATTGGTGAACAATCTCAATCCGTTTCGATCCGCTCTTCCGCTATAAATAAACGCGGTTCACTTCACCCGTTCTCGTCACAAAGATGTGGACCAACGTTGAATCCTCTACTTTCGTATCGTCGTTGTTTTTCCGTACGGACTTACCCATGTATGTTAAATCATGTTGGACCATCATCCAGATTACAGATACGACTGTTTGGAAAAGAAGGGCCTATGTGGAAAGACAAGGCTGTCTGAAGCGGACTCTCGTCTACGGACCAGAGGTTAGACAAGGTTTGAGGAAGAGAAGAAGACCTATGCAATGCCCTCTGTGTTAACGGAATGGTGTTAACATGACAAACAACGGCTCTTTTCAGGGCCACTTTCATATGCCTCGAAAAGATTTATTCTTTCTTGCCTAAATTTTTTTTATTCGATTGTATAATTTATGTTTAACTAGAAAAAAACATTATTCTCTTAACCTAAAATTGTTTTAGTCGGTTGTATATTTTGGGTAGTATAGATTGATGTTCATCAATCTATGGAAACGGACGCGAATGCATAAAACATACTATACTATTCACTGACACGAATGCGAATGCATAAAACTTTGTATAGAAATGAAACAGGTGGCATGACGTCACGGTACTTGCTACATTGTTGCAAGTGTCCAGTACCGTGACGTCATCCTACCTGTTCCATTCCTATTGTTCCTATGCAAAAATTCCCATTGTCCCTATAGTGTCCCAGGATGATATTTTGTCCCTATAAATCGTGTCCCCATAGTACAAAGTAGGGTCCCGTAATGCTAATTCCCATTGTCCCTATGGTATCCCCATTAACTACCCTTGACTTACAAGATACACAAATGCGCAACACCAAGGCTTACAGGATACACCAATGAGCAACACCATGGCTCACAGGATGCACAAATGGGAAACACCAGGGTTAGATACCTACTTGCAACTACTAATATTCTACTACAACATCTATGCAAATGGCTTGCAAAATTGTAGATAAAGCTATAGTGGAGCTAAATGAACGGATATGGCAGACAGGCTGAAACTATCCCGAAAAATTAATATCATGCGTGGTGTCCAGCATCCTGACCAAATAAATGTCGTATATGATGCAAGAGGCAATGTTATTAGCTTTCGACATGAAAGGAAAAACTTTCTCAAAATTCATCTGAAGCTGCTGGAATTGCCAGTGAAACTGCTACAGAGAAACAATACATTGTAGGAACTGCAGTAGGAAACAAAATGTGCTGGACTGGAACAAGGTTCAAAAAGGCCAATGCTTTGACGTACAATGTCCAGGAAGCCATGTTGACTGCAGAGCAAATCTGACACAAATTCAGATTATGCAGTGGCTAGATAAATAAGTAATATGTTTGTGCTACAAAAGATATACAACAACAGATGGAGATGGTCAGGATGCTGATGGTTTTCGGGATGCTAAGAGCATTCCACATCCAATATGGAAGGTAGAACGACTGTCGGTCCCCACTCATTTTGGGTCGTTCCCAATTCAAACGGTGCAATTATGCAACGTTTAGTGAAAATATATTTCGCGGGAACAAGAACGAGAGAAGGAAAACAAGCTGAAACAGAAGTTTCTCAGTCAAGATGTTAAAGCCCACTGCAGTTTGATTTTAAAACGAATGATGGAGGACATTCTTGATAATGTTAGCTATCAAATGTTAATTGTCCCCAAGTATTGGATTCCACTCAGCGCTGTTATTTTGGGGACTGCAATAAATGTCGGCATTATTTAAACGTCTGTTGGGAAGGAAGTACTAAGTGTTGGTGGATACGATCGGCATGCCTGGGCCCTCATCAAGTGACTCATCTAAACATGGCAGAAAATGACCAGAATATCCTCGTGGAAGTGCTAAAAATGAAACTTTGCTGTGATGTTGTGCTACTTAACACAACCACACAGAAATGTGAGGCTGTGAACAGATCAATCAGTGTTTCATTACCAAAAATGTTAACTATTCAAGAAATTTTGATGCAAGAGTGCATTCAACTATACACAACTCAATAACAGACTCGGATCGTCACTGAAAACAAAAGTAAAGCACTTGGGAGGTTTACTTTCACCAAGGACTCAGAGATCACTGGTGCAAATCCTTACCATCAGGTTGTATCCAAAGCATTTCTGGCAAGACGGAAAAACGATACAGGTTCATCAGAGGTACAGAATTCAGCCGGGCAACGCAAGTCGGACTATGGGACAGTCATTACAAGGGCGACCACTCCTATGCACAAGTTCAGCATGAGTCTAGGGGCACAGCAGCCAGGAAAGATGATCTTAGTCCATGTGCAAAATGAAAGCGCTCAAAGACACCATGAATACGGAAAGAAAAACTGTCGTGGGGAAATCTGTAGGTAACACAACGCATGTTATGTACAGTTGGGTTACTTACTACCATCTGATGAGACTTCTGAGAGGTCGAAACAGTATTCTCTATAAATCAAGACATAAATAAGGAAAATAAAAAAAGAAACAAACTAATCTTAAATAATTCTGAAATAACACGAACTGACTGACTAACAGATTCTATCACTGAGATAAAGCTGTCATACCAGCATAGTCCAACAAAATAAAGATCATCATCTTTTTTCTTTAACCCTCTTTACTCGACGCGATTATCAATATATGCATGCATTCATCCATCCATCAATCAATCCATCAACTCAACCATTTCATCCAAGCAGCCAGCAAGCCAACCATGTCATGCCATTTCTGTATGGATGTGGGTGGATGTGCAGGACATATAATTATACCCGTAATTATTCTATATCATAATTGCATCCTTATTACGCAGTTTGGAAATTCACCATGCCCAAAACAATTCCCATATCCTTTTCAGTACGATTTATTGATGTTGATAAAAAAGAGTCCCTTGCTGATTTGGTCCGCATTCACACAAACATCTTTACCATTAATGGCAGTCTGTGGACAGGCTTCTTCCCCCATATACTTGTTCTATGGTCACTCTGTGTCAATAGCTCATGTAACCTATTGGATGCTACATTTCCTGTCCCGAATATACAATAACCATTACGTGCTGGCACAGAATATAAAGATATTTTTTCTGACAGATTTTGAAATGTATCCACCATTGGAACTTGTATATGGTGTGGAATACATACATGCTGATAATAATGAGAAACAACCATCACAGATAATATGCATGTGCATTATTGGGGACAAAATGTAAAATGTAAAACTTACAAAATAATTAATACAAAGTTTTACAAATTTAAATTATTTAGTTTTTTAATTCCATAGTTCTCTTTAAAGTCAATATACAAACGTATCAAAATTTTATGTGTCTATCTTTAAGCATAAACTTGGGATACCAACTTAAACTTTTATGGCTATGACACTGACAGGACTCGGGTCACAATCATTTTTCCTGTATAATCTCTACATTAGATTGTCAGTACTGAACTTTTCAGTGTGTTCAAATCCTACTAAATAATATGTTACACTAAAGTATCTTGAAGGATAAACTCACGTTGAAATTCTTGTGATAGGTTATCTGGCATATTTTTGAGATGCTGGACTGTAAACAAAGCACCATGCAATGATTCGCATATTTCGGTTTTGGATCAGCATCAATGCCTCATTACACAATGTGTACTGTCGCCAAAATACACACAGATAACCACACCATAATGCTCATATTCTAAAGAATAAACAATTACCTTTAAATCAATGCCAAGAATGCAAAAATCTAACTATTATATAAGCACCAAAATGAGAGAGGAAAAAAAAAAATGCTCCAAAATTAGACTGGGACTACATTCGTGGGTACTGAACTGGAAGTAATAATCTATCCTATTAAGAGTTATCGCTGATAGAAATAGTTCTAACTATGGCGGAGGTGCAATGCCCAGGGTTATTTTCGAGTCTGATGGATATAATCGACCGGTATCCCGATTGTCATAATTTCTGTCAAGAATATGTTAATATAATATAGTTGCATTTTGATGAAACTGCAAATAACATTGACCCAGATATGCCGTCGCGTAAACCAATAATTACAACAGGCAACATAGGCCCTGATCAGCCAAAGCATCATGTACCAACATATCTAGGTCTATGTTGTGCGCAGTTGTATCAGATTTATACTTGACACATAGACAAAACAAACACTGAACACAAAATCTACTAAAAATTCTGGACTCTTACACGTTAGAATCACTAGGGGCAATACACAACAAGAGCCATAACAGTACAAAGTTGTGTAAAAATAATAGACGAGTGGGATCTTGTGTCTATCACACAGCGAAACAGTATGTTTTGACCTAATTCTAGGTTGTGAACAAAGGACGGAAACAGCGTGGCGGAGATCAAAGATATCTGCAGGATTTAATACAGAATTTACATCCCGGTACAGTTATGCAATGGAGGTTCTGAAGGAAAGATGTACAGATAATTGAGTGTAGGGATAATGGGAAAGAACTATAATAATAATAATAATAATAATAATAATAATAATAATAATAATAATAATAATAAATGTAATCACTTGGGTTGATATTAACGCAAAAGTTGCGTCGGGTGCAAACTGATGACTGTATGTAATATTGATAAGACTGGAATGTGTGAAGGTTAGATTTTTTCATTTAGACCAAACGCCCCATAAGTTTTCAATTGTAGTATCCAGTATCGTTCCTTACGTGTGGGTTCTATGTCTGTCCACACTACATAATTCTCCCCATAATCGTTCCCATTTCGTTGCATCGGCTTTATCTACATGAGCTCGAGCCAACACGATGGCGTGGGCTAAGCATACGTAATCTTGATCGTTATTAATCTGCACGATAATTCATTAGGAAGACGTGAGTTGATCTTCCAAAGCAACGTTTTGCTTTTTCAGTGTGTCGTATATTAAGTATGGCTTTTGCATGGGTCACGTCAAACTCATCATTCATACGTGCAGAATTTTGTCCAAGATTTCGAAAGAATATAATTCTGCAGGAATAAGAAACTCGATCTAAACAGAAGATTTAAACCTGTCGTTTCAATTCTTGTAACATAGACTCCAATATGTTCAGAATGAAGACAGCTGCATTCTCTGCAAAGACATGATCCTTAAACTCTTTTGTTACGTATATGTAATTTAATTACTTGTGTGTTTTAAATTCTCTTTTATTTTATTTTTATTTCATTACATGTTATTGTAATGATAACTTTATTCACTGGCTTTGACTTTTTTTTTTTTTTATAGAAAAGTCAGTTCAGTTCTAGTAAATAATCATTATTGCTACATTACATTTTTAGCTGACCTACTTCCTGACCTTGGTTCAGAATTCGTGAGCACAGAGTGAAAATCATTGATCGTTGTCAAGATCATTCTTGGCTTGCGTCAGCTCTGTTGTAAAAAACCTTTTTTGTAAAATTCATTTCCAGTGTGGGAATCATTGATTCTTAGCTAAGGCACAGGTGCTCGACGCAAGCTTGATGTTAAGAAAAAAAAAAACAATAATCTGAAGGAAAAAAATCATACAGAGTGATTAAAATACCTCAGATTACCCCCATGACCCGTTCTGACATTGGACCCTCTCTATCGTACTATATAAGAGAAAAGGTACGTAACTTCCAAATACTTCGTTCCACCCATGACCCTCGATTTCCTTCTGCTATTTCCGTCTTTAAAGACATACGACCATATTCTATGGCTTGTTTTACTCCTGAGATATTTTTCTATCCATCAAGCCATCATTGACTATTCTGCGTTGCACCAAACTGAAGTTACGGGATCCGAAACGTGCGAATTTTGTTTGCCGGGACAGTATTACGCTCAGGTGACAACCGGTGAAAAGAGTTACATATACCATGTTTGCAACTCTACAGTACATCCTTCTTCAATTACAGAAAAGTGGTAGATGCAAAAGTAAGTGTTTACTTACCATTAACTCGATTCAACGTCAGGAATCCTGTTCCAAGGAAGAATTAGACATTGTCTTCTTCACTACACATACATCCCATACAAGCGACACTCAGTTTGAAAACATGTACTCTATGCGGCACACACGTCAACGGCGAAATATGATTGGCTCAAAAGGTTATACTTAAATAACATCCGTGCACCGTCACCGTTTCACGATGTAAATACTTGTACCCCGGCAAAAATAGGTATTAACACGATCTAATTGTGTTATAAGTCATTTGAATGTGTTAAATTAATGAGAGTATACATTCAAGTATGATTGCACTACATCAAATTAAAATTTCCAGAAATACGTTAGATAATAACTAAAAATATTTATCTGATGCATGGATGTTATTTACCGGTATTTGCTCTTTTCACCGGTTGTCACCTGAGCGTAATACTGCCCCGGCAAACAAAATTCGCGAAATTCGCACGTTTTGGAGCCCGTAACTTCAGTTTGGTGCAACGCAGAATAGTCAATGATGGCTTGATGGATAGAAAAATATCTCAGGAGTAAAACAAGCCATAGAATATGGTCGTATGCCTTTAAAGACGGAAATAGCAGAAGGAAATCGAGGGTCATGGGTAGAACGAAGTATTTGAAAGTTACGTACCTTTTCTCTTATATAGTATGATAGAGAGGGTCCAATGTCAGAACGGGTCATGGGGTAATCTGAGGTATTTTAATCACCCTGTATGATTTTCTTCCTTCAGATTATTGTTTTTTTCTTAACATCAAGCTCGCGTCGAGCACCTGTGAGCTAAGGCTATACTAGCCTACGTGCTAATTGACATATTATTTTACTGCGTTGTTCGGGTTAAGTGATCACGTGACCCCATCACGTGTGTCTAAACTGCGTTTTAGTTAAGGGTTAAAACAGATATTTTGTAACGATTTAGTCAGTCGTAAATTAATACCTTCGGAGTTCAGAGGTATTTTTGTGTTGTGACCAGTTGAGTTGAAACTTTTATTTATAATAATTTATATTCCCTGGAAAATACCAGTGCTCATCAAAATTCTTGGACAAAGACATTTATTGGAAATTATTCGGAATTCTAAAGCCGGAATATTATTCTTGACTCATAAAATTCAACAAGGAACTGTTGACACGTCAACACTAAACAGGATATAGAAGACGTCATCGCCTTCCATCTTGGAACTTCATCGGGATTTGAACTTTGATTCAATTAGAACGTTTTAGTGATAGGACTTATATTTTTAAATTCTAGGATTAATTTTTGGATTATATTCACAAACCGTAAGTCCTTTTTCATATTTTTACCTTGTTTTCTAGGGAAATAAATTATTTTGTTAAAATTTACAAAGCTTGTTGGCTTCACTCTTTTCTTTGTTACTTTGTACGAGCCTTGTCACGTAACACTTTATATTGGACCGTTTAAGTGTCAATATTCAAAATTTTCTCAAAGTCACTTTGTGAGTAACTCAGATGTAAAAATAATCTTTAGGTGCTTCCAAACGACTTTCTTATCCAGTCTTGACTTGGATCGGAGGATGCAGATGGTGTAGCATTATGATCGATCACGCGTCCTTTTCAACATCGCTAGGACTTCTACCAACACTTTTTTTGAGATAATGGATGACAGAGAATGTCGCCGTCGCGTGGATGCTGGTTTCTTCTTCAGATTGTGTCATCGTCTCAGGATGATTCAAATTTGATTTGACTAGAGTACACTCTTTCTCCCTCCACCTAAGAAAATACATTTAGACTCACAACAGATCACATTTCTCGTGAGAGATTTGCAGAGAATCATTCGAAAATACACCTCCAACAAGACTTCTGACAACTCCTTTCCAGATAAAAGTGAAGATAATCGTTATAGAGGTCAAGGAAAGGGACATTGGGCTACAGGATGTCCACAACATCAAAGAAAAGGAACTCATAAATAGGAGAAAGCAAATCCAGAGAGTCACATAAAGATATATGTTGTCGCTGGCAAGATAAAGTGCATTGGTCTTCAGAGTGACACAAGAAAATGGGAAAAGTGAAAAAGGAGCGTTCAGAAGCAGAAGAAGAAACAGAAGATAATGAACCCTTTCTAGTGAAGAAATTTTTTTAAAAAAGACAGACAAAAGAAGAAAAATTTTAATTTTGTGATGCGATTTGAAATTTTGTTGTGATTCTCACTCACGAAAATATACCTCAAAACCTAAGTGTATCTACCTTTTGCCTTTTCATTGGCTTTGTAATGGAAGCAATTTGTATTCAGATTCAATTGATAATAATATGAGTATTTTCTATTCCCTAAGAGAACTGATTGACCAACATATGGACTGTTGTGTTTTGATGAAAGAACCGTTGTGTATTGATAAAAAAAAAAAAGAAAAAAAAGAAAAGAAAATTTATGAACTTGACATCAGCTGTAATCGCTTTCAGCCTATTCCACATCCATGTCCAAGATCTACTGTTTCTGATGATGGTGATGTAGTGACTGACGGTCTCCGATGACATCTCAGTGGTGTCGATGTAGTCATAGAAAGTATAGTATTTTTGGATTGGAAAAGTCTCGTTCTGTTATGTTTCACCAAAGAAGTTTGATACATTTCTCTCAGGTGTTTTAGAATGACTTTTATGAATCTGACAGTTCTGTTTTCACTCCATCTCTTCTTCTCAGTTTTCACTCCATCTCTTCTTCTCAATTTTATCACTCCATCTCTTCTTCTCACTGTTTTCACTCCATCTCTTCTTCTCACTGTTTTCACTCCATCTCTTCTTCTCACTGTTTTCACTCCATCTCTTCTTCTCAATTTTATCACTCCATCTCTTCTTCTCACTGTTTTCACTCCATCTCTTCTTCTCACTGTTTTCACTCCATCTCTTCTTCTCACTGTTTTCACTCCATCTCTTCTTCTCAATTTTATCACTCCATCTCTTCTTCTCAGTTTTTACTCCATCTCTTC
>JAECUM010042662.1:0-12162 GCA_016617855.1 Megalonaias nervosa
TGCTCTTAAAATAAGTAACAGAAAAGAGTGAAGACAACAAACTTTATAAAATTTAACAAGTAATTTATTTCCCTAGAATACAAAAGTGAAAAATGAGAAAAAAGAACTTACGGTATTGCGAATTAAATCCAAAAATAATCCAAGAATTAAAGACACCAGTCCTAGTAATAAAACGTCCTGAATAAAACTCAGTTCAAGCCCCGACGAGATTTAAAATTGAATAAGATGACGTGTCTGTTATGGCCTGCGTCGTACTGATATGTCAACAGTCTCTTGTTGAATCACAGAAATATTATTCCAGGTTTGAATTCAGTATAAATTCCAATGAATGTCTTTATCCAAGAATTGTGTCAGAGCACTTTTGTATTTCCAGAGAAAATAATCACTTGAAATCAGTAATTTGAAGAAAATAAAACAAAAATAAAAAATTCAATCAGTTCAAACAGAAATGAACTCAGTTTTGGACAAGGTCAAGTCCAGCATTCAATGTTACATTACAATAACATGTAATGAAATTTAAAAAATTTAAAACTAACAGACAAACAATTAAATTAAATACACATAACACATGTTAGCTGACTGATACATTAGAAATAGATTTTTAAAAATCAACAAGGAAATAACAACCCAAACAATTGTTGCTTTTCCATTGATGTCGGAAGGAAATAATAAGTACATTTGGAATTTTGAATTATGTATTATCTTCAGCCTTAGTTTAAGAAATCTATGATGAATTTAATGAAAATTATTTTAGAAAGAACAATAACAAGGTAGACAAAGGAAAAAAAATAAAGTCTATAGTTAATATTGTCTGTCAGCCAATATTAATTAATCCTTCCTATTTAGATAAAATGTCATAATTTAATTCATGTATTTAAACCCAGAGGCTCTTTCAGGAAGCTACTACGTGAGCATATTATTGTTGCTAATACATGCCCAATTATAACTCTTCCATTATAAATTCCATGGCGTCACACATTGGGGATCTTTGAGAGCGGAAATTAGTTGGGAAGGAAAAGAAATAATCGGAGAAGGAGCCTAGCTGATATAAACTTCAAAATACTGTAATGCCAGTATTAAAGCCAAGCATTCCTTCTCGATTGTTGAGTAGTTTCTTTGGTGTTTATTTAATTTCTTAGAGAAATAACACACTGGGTGTTCTACACCATTTTTGTCATCTTGAAGCAAAACTGCTTCAACCCCAACATCACTTGCATCCACAAATAGTTTGAATGGTTGACTGAAATCTGGAGCTGTTAAAACTGGTGCACTTTTAAGTATGGCTTTTAATCTATCGAAAGCCTCTTGACATTTCTCAGTCCAAAGAAACTTGTTTTTCTTTCTCATTAAGTTTGTCAGAGGTTCAACAATATCAGAAAAGTTAGAACAAAATTTGCGATAGTACCCAGCCATACCCAAAAACCGCATCAGCTGTTTTTTACTGACAGGCACAGGAAATTCAGAAACAGCCTTGACCTTAGCATCTATAGGTTTAATTTGACCATGTCCCACAATATGTCCTAGAAAAGTAAAACAAGCACGGCAGAACTCACTTTTAGATAAATTAATAGTCAAATCTGCATCCGTGAGTCTGTCGAAGAACTTCCGAATCGTGGCTAGATGTTCTTTCCAGGTGTTTTGTTGTAGATGATGACATCATCAATATAGGCATCACAATTGTCTAGACCAGAAGTAATCATATTCATAAGGCGTTGAAAAGTACTTTGAGAACCCTTCATCCCAAATGGCATTACTTTATATTGGTAGAGTCCATCTGGAGTCACAAATGCCGAAATTTCTTTTACTCTTTCCGTTAGTGGAATTTGCCAAAATCCTTTGAGAAGGTCGAATTTGGTGACGTATTTGGCATTTCCAATTTTGTCGATACAGTCATCGATTCTTGGCAATGGAAATGAATCGGCTTTTGTTACACTATTCACCTTCCTATAATCCGTACACATTCGGAAAGTTTTATCCGGTTTCGGAACAAGAATGCACGGTGAACTCCAATAACTCTTACTGGGCTCTATAAAATCATTTTCCAGTAGATACTGAATCTCCTTTTTAAATATTCTTGTTTGAAAGGGTTCATCCTGTATGGGTGTTGTTTCATAGGTTTTGAATCTACTATTTCAACGTCGTGAAAAATTTTGTTTGTCCTTGTAGGTACGTCTGGAAACAAATGTTCATATTCAGACAATAATTGTTTAAGTTCACTTTTTTCTTGTTTTTGTAAATGAGAAAGTTTCTGGTCTAGATTTTCCATAACTTCCGAATCTCGAAGATTGGTTGTTCCAAAATCAGTAGAATCCAACTGAATTTCTTCAATTAAATCCTCAGTTGGTGGGACAGGTACAACTAAATTAATTTCATGATTTACTTGGCTATTTCTTTCACTGTAGTAGTACTCCATTAATTTATTTAGACCAGAGTACTAATATTATAATTTATCTCATTCATTTTCTTCTTTACTTTGTAAGGGCCATAAAATCTTAATTGAAGAAAATTCTGCAGAATGAGCAAGAGAGAATGGACTTTATTACAGGACTCAAAAATTCTCTCTAGTAAAATCTGGTGAAACCATAGTTTCACTTTTGACTTGAACTGCTGAATGCCAAATTCAAGTATAACAAGCTGGAACATTCCAGACTTGAAATTTGACCTTTGACCAGATTGAACAAATTTGAGAAGGCCAAATTGTGTAAAATTCCTCAAAGGAATTACCTCTGGAAAACTTGTTGACGCACACTTGATGGTCAACAAATTTTGGTTGCCTGACTTGGTCTTTGGTAAGGGACCAACACAATCTACCATAATTCTACTGAATGGTTCGTCAAATGCAGGAATTGGTTGCAGATGAGCTTTAGGTATCTTTTGATTGGGTTTTCCTACACTTTGACAAGTATGACAAGATCTACAAAACTTGCACACACCACTTTTGATTTTTGGCCAATAGAAGTGAGTCAAGATCTTGTGATAAGTTTTATTTATCCCTAAATGACCAGCCAGAGGAGTTTCATGGGCCAAACTAAGTATTTCCTGTCTGTAAGGTTTCGGAACCACAATCTGATATTTTACTGACCATTCGTCACTAGCAGGTACCTCGGGAGGTCTCCATTTTCTCATAAGAACTCCATTTTTAATGAAGTAACAGACAGGTACTTTAGTTGCTTCTTTTTCACTAACGGCCCGCTGAAACAAACAGGAGATCTCAGGATTCTTCTCCTGTTCAACGACAAGTGATTGTCGTTTGTCACCCTGATCAGAAAAACGAGAATGAGTATTCAAAAGAGGATCACTATGATCAATACCTTTTGACTGATCCAAAATAGAAGTGAAAGTGACCTCATCAAAAGCCTGACCAATACATGTGTCAGCTAAAGGAATACATTCCTTATCAAAATCATTCTCAACAGCTTTCTTTGCCATAGCTCTGGTAACTGCATAAGCTGGGAATAAATCAGGGATTTCTTTTTCAATAGGATCAACTTTCTGATCCAAAGAAGGCTTGTCAGTTACAAGTGGATTAATCACAATCTTGTCTCCAGCTAAGTCATTGCCTAGCAACAAATGAACGCCCTCAACGGGTAAAGTACGCACTACACCGACTGTCACAGGTCCTGAAACTAAGTCTGATGACAAATTAACAGAATGGAGAGGAACACTAACAAAGCCGCCCTCTACTCCCTGAACGAAAACACTCTCATTAGAACAGGTCTTCTCAGAAGAAGGCAAAATACCTGAAACTAAAAGACTCTGAGAAGCTCCTGTATCCCTTAAAATTTTAATAGGGATAGGATTGGCCAAATCACCCAAGAGTGATATAGAACCCTTCGACATGAATGGTTCAAAATTCTTCATAATACAATCAGACTGAGTTTTTTCAAACCCAACAATGTATTGTTTTCAATACATGACCGTGATCTTGACCTCTTAGCAATAAGAGCATTTGGGATAGGTCTATCTTAATTCTGATGCCTATATTTCAGTTTGAATCAATGAGAAATGACGTGTCCTTTTTTTCTTACAATAGGTACACGTAAGAATAGACAAGGATTTTGAATCAAGTCTCTCAGAGGCTTGATTATTAGAATTTGTGCTGATTATTAGAATTTGTGCCAGATTGAGTTTTACTGAGAGTCGCATTTGATTGAAACACCTTTCTATCAGTAGACTGCTGAGTGAAAGATTTGCTTACAGCAGGAACTTTATGAGTTAAGGAATACTCATCTGCAGCAATAGCAGCTTTTTCCAATGTTTCAAACTTATGCTCTTCAAGATGATTCTTAATGTAACTATGGACACAGTTCTTGAACTCTTCAAGTAATACTAATTGTTCAAGACTTTCAAAATCATGTTCGTTTTTCTTACTACGCACCGTCTCTTGAACAACTGTTCTTTTTCTCTAGCAAATTCAACATAAGTTTGTCTAGCATCTTTCCTATAGTTTCTGAACTTTTGTCGATAAGCCTCAGGGACTAATGCATAACCCTTCAAGATGCATTCCTTAACCAAATCGTAATCAGAACTTTGTTGCACTGGCAGAGAAATATAGATATCTCTGGCCTTGCCATAAAGTACATTTTGCAGTAATTGAGTCCAATACTCCCTTGGCCATTTCAAACTTTCAGCAACTTTTTCAAAATGAATAAAATATTTGTCTACTTCCTTTTCACTAAAAGGAAGTACTAACTTGATACTTCGTACAATGTCAAACTTTGAATTTGTAGGAGAGGTGGAATCGTGTTGGTCACTTGCCAGCTCCAATTCTTTCATTTTAATTTGAAATTCTTTTTCATCCTTCTCTTTTTGCATCTGTACGTGTAATTGTTCTTTTTGTAATTGTATTTGTTCTTTCTATAATTCTTTTTCATCCTTTTCTTTTTGCATCTGTCTGTCTGTCTGTCTGTCTCTCTCTCTCCCTTTCTTCTAATTGCATTTGTTTATCTTCTTTATCTTTCTGTAAATGCATTTGTTCCTTTTGTAACTGTATTTTTTCCTTTTGTAATTCCATTTGTCTTTCTTTTTCTCTTTCTTGTAATTGCATTTGTCTTTCTTTCCCTCTTTCCTGTCTATCTCTCTCCTCCTTTTCAAATTGTAGTTTCATTTGTTGTTTTTCTTTTTCTTTCTGAAACTCGAGCTTCCTCAACTCTACTTCCATCTTGTATTTCATTTTTAGTTCCATTATCTTAATGTCAGAGTCTGTCACAGACTTACTGACCGATGCCAAAACACTTTTGTCAAAAATATTCTTTCCTACCAAATACTGATTTAAAATATTTTTGATTTCTTGTTTTGTCAAGGAAGCTTTTGCTTCAGAAAGATCGTACTTTCTGGCAAGTTCAAGCAACTCATCCTTTTTCAAACTATCCAACTGTTCTTGAGTTGGACTAGAAAGAAAACTCTCCACTTTTGACATTGTGAAAGAAAGCCTGTTGTTTTCACTAAAATTTCAAGTAAAATGGGATTTGAACTAGGGGAATTTAAATTTCAGTTTTTTAGCCAATTTCATGTATCAGCTAATTTCATATATCCCGAAGGACGAGCAACCCAATTTTCTTAATGCAGTTGTTTGCAGCGATCTGATAAATAGACTATACTGTTTGAGTACAGTATAGCCGATGTGACAAGTCAATGTTTTGACTAGGAGACTGTGTGACAGACTGCATGGTCGATCCGAATCGGTAGCAGATGACCTTGTATTAGAGACGTTACTAGGTAATTAATTACCCGGATTATTCTTTCAGATGTCTTGAAAATGTTAATTACTTTTTGAAAAAACAGACTGACGATGCTAACATTTTTCTTTGAATTACTACTGATATTAAACTGTTAACGTCTTATTTCAATCATGGAGGACTATTTTTAGCTGTTAACTAGTATTTTATGGAAATCAGAAGGCCACTATTTTCATAGAGCAATTGTTTCTATTAGAACAAACGAAAAAGCAATACATCATTGATTTATAGCTTAATGTTGATTACAATAATGAAATAAAATAAACGTCAAGCGATCACAGAAGGAACGTCAAAACTGCAAAATCATTGCGGAGATCAAGTGATAGGAGAGTCTGAAAAATAAATGAGCCTTTTTATTTAATAACTTTCCTCAATGAAAACACGCTTAAATAAAAAAAATTGATGAGATTCTGTTTGGGGCTTCTATGATTGGAATAAAAAACATGAATTTTCCATCCAATGAAAGTTTAGAAATGGATACTGTCTTGTTATGTATGGAGCTACCTGGCAATTTGATGAACGCTTTTCTTAGCAAATCATGGGTTGCGTTCTCAATTAATGCAACTAAAGTTTCTAAACTTCAAAACTATATGTACACAGAATTCTTCTTTGAATTTGAATATAAACCGGTAGACCGAAAGGTGATGAAGCTATTTCTCATAGTGATTTAAATGTCACTGACATTTTTATTACGTTCCATTAATCTCTTTAGCTTGAATAAAAAATGGATACCTTCACGATTATAGAAATTGTAAGTTCTCTTGCTCTCAACGGTTTTGGTTTTAAAATAATATGACTGTTTATCTGAAGTGAAATCTACAACCTATGACTCATGCTTGGGGAACCAAATCAGTTTATGCACGGAATTGATCTGATTGACATTATCGATCGATTTCTAATGGCTTGTTATTGTATTTGTAACTATCGCTCAAAAGAAAGTGGTCATGTGCCAAACCACCGCATGTTGACAACTTTTTATGGACACCCGCCAGTAAAAGAAGAAAAAACTTAAATGCGACTATATTATACACAAAGGAAAAAATATGTTGCATATAAAGTGTCCAATGGATCGTATAAATTTGTCCACCTTTTAAGAGCTGTCAAGGGCCTTGACTTTCATAATGGGATTTCCACGGCCGTTTTGTAGGAAAGACATAGGCTTGCTTTACAAATATTAAGACAGAGAAAGAAGAATACGTTAATAAATGAATAGATGGATATATAGATGGAAAATAACCGCTTAGATTTTCTAAGATATTTAGCGTGTTCGCTTCTCTCTCAAAACGAACTGTGAAGTATAGACGTTACTGTACCAAGTAACTGTTACATGTAGATTTAATTGGTTGACCGTGACACAGAAAATGAGAAAAATTACTTTGACATTTTGTAAGTAAAGGACAACAAACATCGTAGTGTATTAAAACCATTCCCTTCAATAGTTAGATTACATCTCATCCACGTATGATATCAATTGGTTTAATTGAACAAAGATTCCATTTCTCCTCCCCCTCCCCTTTTTTTGTCTCATACTTCCATCCTGCTGAGGCAAATTTATATTTTAAGTACATAATTGCTTCATTCTGAATCTCAGAGCAACATACTTTCTGCTTTAGCCCGGACCAATGATACTAAATTGCAGCTACCGTTCTCATCCTTGCAATAAGGTAACGCAACACCACCGTTGTCGGTCTCATAGTGCACCTAAATATTCACATTGCAATATCTTTGAGTGAAAAAGTGACAAGCTTTGTTAAGAATTCCAACGTCATGTACATTGACAATATCTAGTCAACTCTATCAATTTCTCTGTTCTTAAAATGGATTCCCGACGACAAAAGATGTGTATTTTATTAAATCCTGGTATTGTTTGGTAGAACACATATACTTTATGTATTCAGAAGAAAGGTTAATACAGAGTAATAGCGCTATCAGGAAAGAGTTCACATTACGTCAGTATAACCATAATAGCAGACAAACTGCAAAACTAATATGGATTCTTGTTTTGTTTGCTGTTTCGTAATACTCGTCTTAGTTATATTCATCCAGAACAATCGTCAGAGACGACGTAAATTATTGAACTTAGCTGACAATACAATATTCGGACCGTGATCATCACTATCATCAGTCTTTATTTCGTCTTTTCAGGGATAGTGTTACAAACAGGACAATGGATGCAAGCATAGGAAAAGGTAACATAAAAATTGCCTGAGTTATATATGTATATAATTAACATAGATGAACAATGACGCTTCCCTTTGAGAATTCCAATTCTCATTACATTTATTGTAAAGTATGGCGTACTCGTGCGAATCCTAATACTTAATTGGTGTTCATATCATCGTTAATTTTGTATAATAAGTAATATTTAATATGTTATGTTATAAATAGCGTATAAGGAGATAAGACTATCATGTTTTCTCCGATCATATGTCTTTCAAACCTTGATGATTTGAAAATCGATCTTGTTATTGAGACATTATTCCATGTTTTACAGATCCAGAGAACACCGAAGCAGATATAAAATTTCTTAATATTTCGGGCTCGTCTATGCATATACCTTTGGGAACTTCACTACCCAGGAGATGTTTAAAAAATTACTCATCATTTATATTATGAAGGAACACACAACGATGAATGTCAAAATTATTTATGTGTCCAAACTATTTCCCTTTGTCGCACAGTTGACAGCAAATAAATGCATGGATTATTACATCTGTGGAAGAATAACTGCAGTGCTTACAGATGTGTGTGGTATCAGTTGGAACAGTGACCAGAACATTTGCAAGAGCTGTAATTAATCGCAATTCTCTTGTTGTTTTGTGTGTTTGCCATAAAATTGAGGGTTTTATAGTGTATAAATATTTATGAATCATTTGTAGCACATGTCACTGTGGCATAAGTTTGCAAAGCGGTCATTTTCATCCTTGTGAATAGCATGTTTAATAATTTCTTTCCTTTGTATTTTTCCTGGAAATATTTTGTCTTTAAGAAAACTGTCAATAATTTCATAAATAATATATCTGTGCAAAATATTGCATATATCGGGAATAAAACCTTTCTGTGCTGCAACATTTTTTCTTGAAAGATATAGGTGTAATCTAAATAGAATTTTCTTTTAGATGTCATATTTTCTTTTAGATATCATATTTTCTTTTAGATGTCATATTTTCTTTTAGATGTCATATTTTCTTTAAGATGTCATATTTTCTTAGATGTCATATTTTCTTTTAGATGTCATATTTTCTTTAAGATGTCATATTTTCTTAGATGTTATATTTTCTTTTAGATGTCATATTTTCTTAGATGTCATATTTTCTTTTAGATGTCATATTTTCTCGAAGATTGCACAATTTACCCAAAACGTTTAGCTTGCTTTTATCGATTTCCGATACAATTCTTTTTATCTCCAGTAAACTTTCACTCATTCCTGATCGAGTTGGTTGAGGAAGTCCATGTAGAATTTTGGTGCAATTATACAGAATACATCGATCTTTCTGCAGTCATTTTGTCCGATTTTCAACCAAACTTCACAGTCAAAATTGGCTGATAGTATCACAGTTGTTTTAAACAAACTGACGTAGGTACGAGGATTGGTTCAAACTTCATTTGTGCTGATTCCTACATGAGAATAAAATGATTTTCTGCCTTTAGTACAAGCCCTGTATACTTTTGGCAAGCATTTCATATAGGAGCTAACAGGAGTTCCAACATGTTTTGTTTAATTAGCAATAGGTATAGTATGGTTGCCTATTTTCTATTTAAACTTCTCCCATGTTGTTGGACTATCCTGGCTAAAAACTAATACATAGCTTTTATTAACGTTGAAGGTTTAAGTTCCATTTCAGAGAGTACCTATTACATATATCAAGGATCTTTTGCAAATGGATTGGTGTATTTGCAAGCAGAGTTATATCATCTGTTAGTGCTGCATTTCCAGATGGAATGGGCCCAACAAGTAGCCCTAGCGTAGGCAAAGTAATAGCTAAGTGTGTCCACGTTGAAAATATGTCTAAATGGTCAAAGTTTTACATATTTAAAAAATGATTAGTTTTAATACAGATGATACGGCAATAGACTGCTAAGCGATGTACCTATGGAAGTGTTTAAAACATAAGAAAACTTGAAACGAGACTAATATAAAAAATGGCTTCACAGATAAATTCATGGCATACCATGATGAATTTAAATAGTTCCAAGGACTAATTATTATCTATTTATTTAGAAGCAAGAAATATAAAAAGGAATCGTTCCCACCATCGCTTGGTACTGGATAACAGAAAGTAACAACATCAACCATCCTGTTTAAATAAAGAGAACTCTTCGATTACTAGGCTTAGTTTACTACATCTGCTTATTTCTTTTTACTTCCTGCCTTTTACAATTTTCATGAGAAATGACCTGTAATGTGTCTAGACCGTTCTTCTAACGATGAGAAAACTGTTTTGATTGCCAGTGGGCAAAGTGGATAAATACGTGAGATATTTAGACCTTCTTTAGATGACTGATATTTATGCTGAAATATTTATTTTTTTTTAAAAATGGACCACGAGATAAGTCGACCAGATTTATAAAAACGAATAAAAACAAACTACCCTGCCAGTACTGATTTTCATGAGCCCTTTTGAGCAAGAAACTAAAGCTCAGGCTCAAAGTTGAAAATATGGTAGTCGGTAGCATAAACAGAATAAAGCTTGAACCATAGGTTATAGAACGTTCAGTATTTTGGCACTTTAGTTCTGATTGCACTTTGCACGGAACAAGTTGCCAGAATACGGGGCCTGTAAATGTTGTTGTTATAGGGTTTAACGTCAGTTTTCAGCACAAGATAGGCTATACATGACGGCCAGTATAAATGGTGGAGGAAGAACCAGCGAAAACCCCGGAAAGAACCACCGACCCACGAGAAGCTACTGGCAACCTTTCTCACATACCTACATTGGCCGAACCCACGCAGACAGAGGTGAGATGGCAGTGATCCGTAACAGTGAGCGCTTTAGACCACTCGGCCAATGGGGGCCCACTCTTGTAAATGCAAATGTAATAGTGTACAATGTAGAATGTCTTGCAATAAAGGTTCTGAGCTGTACTTGCGACTGAATTGAGTCTTTTGAGTATTTGACTAGATTTAAAATATACATATTTGACAAATGACTCATTATTCTTATTATTGTTCTAGTCTGATTATATATATATATATATATATATATATATATATAGTATATATATATATATATATATGTTATATATATATATATATATATATATATATATATATATATTGTTTTATTTACTGGTAGAAAAGAACAAACGTAGGAAAACATTACAACAGCAAAATTTAATACAACATTATCGTGAAAATGCATTGTAAAAATAAATCTTCACGAGGCGAAATTCATGTATGCACAAGCGTTAAATAGTTGATGAATTTACGCGCGCGCAAGCACAGCCCAGCAACACTGACGAAGCGCCAAATCGCAAAAGAGTAAAGTCTGCTGTGATCCGATATTTAACAGAACTATCACAATGACAGTAATAATTTGTTCAGTTTTGATTTTATTCTCTAATAGCTTAGTGCATTGCTGACATTTTATTCGGGATCTAGTGTCTAAGTTTGCCGTCTTATATATGTAAATTTAATTTGTATTGCCACCACTCCAGTGGCCTAGTTGTTATAGCGTCCAGCTCGGATGCAGCAGCTCGCGGATTCGAACCTCGGCCGAGTCATACCAAAGACTTATAAAAATGGTACTAACAGATGCCTCGCTAGGCGCTAAGCAATATGAGGTTAGTGTTAGGATTGTTCGGCCTGTTGTCAGTATAATGTGACTGGGTGGGACATGATGCTATATGTCTGAGGCATGATGCCCCAGCGTAGACATCACTATAAAGTGCCATTTCATTAAAAATCCAAATCACACACATATGTAAGTTGTATTGTTTGTTGGCTTTGCTTTTTTAATGATTAAGTGTTATGCATATCTGTAATTGGCCTTTGTCCAAAATCAGGTCAATGGTGTACATGGCCGGTGTCATTTAGTTTGTAGCAACAAAACATATAGATAATATATCTCTATGATTACAGATCAAATGTTCAGATCATTATTAATTGTAAATATGTTTACTTCAGTTTGAGTTAAAGATACGGTCTTGATTCTGACCTTTAAAAGTTCCAGAAAATAATTTTTCCATTAAGTTGACAGAGTATTTCCAGAAAATGGTAATTGCTACCTAGGTCATGTAGAGGGGTATATAAACTTGTTTACAATAGGAATATTTATTCTTGCCTTTGCATCCTTAGCAGAATCAGTCTTATTGCTGTGTTCAGTTTTTAATTTAGGTGGATTTATTTATTCAAATTATTATCACTGGTATTACAAAGTGCTCAATAATATTCTCGATTAAAACATGATATTGGAATTATAGG
>JAECUM010042664.1:0-34289 GCA_016617855.1 Megalonaias nervosa
TATATATATATATATATATATATACCCATCGGGGCTCGGACCAAAGCTACTAGAAAAGAGTGAAGACAGCAAGTTGTGTAAAATATAAAAATAATTTATTTCCCAAGAAAAACAAGGTAAAAATGAGAAAAAGGAATTACGGTTGATGAATCAAATCCAAAAATCAATCCAAGAATTTAAAAATACAAGTCCTATCAATGAAAAGTCCTAAAGGAATCTGACTTTGATTCCCGATGAATTTCTAAGATGGAGGGCGATAACGTATGCAATAGTCAGCTCTGTCCTGATGTGTCAACAGTTCCTTGTTGAACCTCAGAAAATAATATTCCAGTTTTGAATTTCGAATTATTTTAATGAATGTCTTTGTCCAAGAATCAATTAAGGATCACTTGTATTCCAGAGAAAATAATCACTTTAAATTGAATAAAATAAAAATTCAACTCAAACTGGTCACAACAAGATAGCTTCAAGTGTCGAAGATTTTTAACCCAACCGGCTAGTTCATCTCAAGAGATCGATTATACAGTAAATTATGACGCAAAAGAGATTCCCGGATGGTGGCCACAATTTCATCCCCTGGGAAAACCAAACGTTTGTAACAATAAATTCATGTTATTTGTCACGTACTCCAGGTATGCCCCTGATTCCACTTAACAATTCTTACTGTGAGAATGAATTTTGTTTAAAAAATAATAACAAAGTTGTTTACTAAAACTCTATCCGATTTCTGAATCGAGGACAGAAACTAGATACAGTGTTTCAATATTAGTTGTTTATCAAAATTAACAGAGTGGTCAAACAGAACTGAACAGAATTTTCCGGAAAAATGTCAAATCCAGTAAATAAAGTTGTCATTACAATAACATGTAATGGAATGAAAAAAAATAAAAAAAATAAATTAAAACAAACAAACCAATAATTAAATTACATATACATAACTCTTCACCCCATAAAAGAAAAACAAAGATTTACATAATAAAGCTTTCATTCTACCATAGGTTAATTATACATGAGGTTTAATGTAAAAAACAACATAAGAAGAACTCTTCTGAATTATACAAAGCGTACATGAAATAATAATTCTATGCACGGGAAAGTGCATGTGCTATTAAATTGTCTTTTCCTTTGGTGTGCCTGATGTCAATATTATAGTCCTGTAACAACAAACTGCACCTTAATAATCTTTGATTTTTGTTTTTCATCTTGCCGATCAAATTAAAGGGAACTGTGATCGCTAAACACAATAATCGGAGAAGGAGCTGAAGCAATGCAAATTTCAAAATGTTGTAATGCCAATGTCAAAGCCAAACAGTCCTTCTCGATTGTTGAATAATTTCGTTGGTGCTTATTTAATTTATTAGAAAAATAGCACGCTGGATGATCAACACCACTTCTATCTTCTTGAATCAATACTGCTCCATCCTCAACATTACTTGCATCAACAGACAGTTTAAATGATTGAATGATATTTGGAACTGTAAGAATTGGTGAACTCTCAAGTATGGCCTTTAACTTTTCAAAAGCCTCCTGACATTTTTCAGTCCAAAGAAATTTGTTTTTCTTGCTCAATAAATTTGTCATGGGTTCAGCAATATCAGAAAAATTGGAACAAAAAATTTCCGATGGTATCCAGCCATACCTAGAATTTGCATCAGTTGTTTTTCACTGACAGGTACAGGGAATTCAGAGATAGCTATGACCTTAGCATCTATAGGTTTAAGTTGTCCATGTCCCGCAATATGTCCTAGAAATCTTACAAAAGCACGGCAGAACTCACTTTTGGATACATTAATTGTCAAACTTGCATCAGTGAATCTGTCAAAGAATTTCTGAATTGTTGCTAAATGTTCTTTCCAGGTGTCATTGTAACTGATGACATCATCGATGTAAGCATCACAATTATCCAGACCAGATGTAATCATATTCATCGATTGTTGAAAGGTACTTGGCGAACCCTTCATCCGAAACGGCATCACTTTATGTTGATAAAGTCCAACTGGAGTCACGAATGCCGAAATTTTCTTTGCCCTTTCCGTCAGTGGAATTTGCCAAAATAATTTCAGAAGCTCAAATTTTGTGACATACTTGGCATTTCCAATTTAGTCAATGCAGTCATCGATTCTTGGTAATGGAAATGAATCTGTTTTAGTCACACTGTTCACCTTCCTATAATCAGTGCACATACGGAAAGTTTTATCTGGTTTCGGAGCTGGTAAAAATGGTGAACTCCAGTCACTTTTACTGGCCTCTATGAAATCACTCTGCAACAAATACTGAATTTCTTTTTTCAAGTATTCCTGTTTGAGAGGGTTCATCCTGTATGGGTGTTGTTTCGCAGGTTTGGAATTTACAATTTCAACGTCATGAAAACTTTTGTTAGTTCTCGTAGGAACATCTAGAAATAAGTGCTCATATTCAAATAATAACTGTTTCGGTTCAATCCTTTCTTGTTGTTGCAAATGTGAAAGTTTCTGGTCCAGATTATTCATAATTTCTGAATTAAGAAGATTTGTCACTCCAAAATCAATCGTGTCCGATTGCATTCCTTCATTATTGTCCTCAGTGAGTGGGACAGGTACAACTAAATTAACTGCATGATTTACCTGGGTATCTCTCAATATATTCCTTTAATATGTTAATGAAGCAAAGTTGTTTTTGTTTTTGCCTCCCAGGAATATTTATGATCTAATTTAAATCATTTACTTTCTTTTCAACCGTGTAGGTACCATAATACTTGGCCTGAAGAGGATTTTGTGGTATGGGCAAGAGACCCAGAACTCTATCACCATGTTGAAAGCTGCTTTAACTTGAGTTTTTATCATACCTTTATTTCATTTTTGACTGAATAGAGTGCAGATTTGCTCTTGCAACCTCACAAGCCTTTGACAACTTCTACTTACAATTTGAAACATAATCGAGTAGATTAAGTTCAGTATCTTCATTAGAAAGGCGTTTCTCTTTCAACAACTTCAATGTTCTATGCACAGTGTGTCCAAAACTAATTCAGAGGGACTGAATTCTAAAAATTCTTGAACTGACTATCTAACATCAGACAACAGTAAATGAATGTCTTCATCGCAGTCTTTACCTGTATCAAGACAATATGATCGAATCATATATTTCAAAGTCTGATGAAATCTTTCTAAAGCCCCTTGGCTCTCAGGGTGATAGGCAGAAGATTTGAATTGTTGGATGTCTAATTCATACATAACTTGCTGGAATATTCCAGACATAAAATTTGACCCTTGGTCAGATTGGACAGATTTGTGAAGGCCAAATTGAGTAAAACCCTTTATCAAGGCTTTTACTATTGTTTTAGTTTTTATATTCCTCAAAGGAATTGCCTCTGCGAATCTTGTTGAGCATTGGTTGCCTGACCTGGTGTTAGGAAAGGGGCGAACGTAATCTACCATTATTGTCCTAAATGGTTCGTCAAATGCAGGAATAGGTTCCAGATGAGCCTTAGGTATCTTCTGCTTGGGCTTTCGTACCATTTGACAAGTATGACAAGATTTGCAGTATTTACAAACATCGCTTTGATTTTTAGCCAATAAAAGTGATTCAAGATCTTGTGAGAAGTCTTATTAATACATAAATGACCAGCCAAAAGAAATTTTATGGGCCAGGCTAAGAATTTCCTGTCTGTACGATATTGGAACTACAATTTGTTAGTTCCCTGACCACTCGTCATCAGTATGTACCTCCGGAGATCTCCATTTTCTCACAAGAATTCCATTTTAATGAAATGACAGACAGGTACGTCAGTGGCTTCAGTTTCGCTAATGACCCTTTGAAACAAATAGGAGCTCTTAGGATCTTTTCTTCTTCGACAACAAGTGATTGTCGTTTGTAACCCTAATTAAAAAAAAGAGAATGAGTAGTTAAAAGAGAATCACTGTGATCAATATATTTTGATTGATCCAAACAAGGAGTGAAAGTGACCTCATCAAAAGCATGACATGTGTCAGCTGAAGGAATACTTTCTTGATCAACATCATTCTCAAGAGCTTTCTTTGCCATACCTTTAGTAACTGCACAAGTTGGCTATAAATCAGGGAATTCTTTTTCAATAAGATCAACTCTCTGATCCAAAGAAGGCTTGTCAGTTACAAGTGGATTAACCACAACCTTATCTCCCGCTAGGTCGTTGCCTTGTAATAAATGAATGCCCTCAACGGGTAAAGAACACATTATTCCGACTGTCACGGGTCCTGAAACTAAGTCTGATGACAAATTTACATAACGCAGAGGAACATTAACAAAGCCTCACTCTACTCCCTGAATGAGAATACTCTCATTAGAAGAAGACTTCTCAGAAAAAGGCAAAGTACCTGATAATAAAAGACTCTGAGAAGATCCTGTGTCCCTTAAAATGTTAATAGGGATAGGATTGGCCAAATCACCCAAGAGTGATATAGAACCCTTCGACATGAATGGTTCATAATTCTTCACAATAAAATCAGACTAGGGGTTATTAGACTCAACAAATATATTGTTTTCAATACATGACCGTGACCTTGACCTCTTAGAAACACGAGCATTTGGGATAGGTCTGTCTTGATTCTGATGCTTATTTTCAATTTGAAGCAATTAGAAATAACGTGTCCTTTCTTCTTCATTTGGTAAAAATAGGATGAGACAAGGAGTTTTGTTCCAGCTTATCAGAAGCTTGATTTTCACAAGTTGTGCCAGATTGAGTTTTAGAAGGGCTCGTATTAGGCTGAAATATCTTTTTTGCCAGAAGACAGCTGAGTGGAAGACTTGCCTACAAAAGGAACTTTATGAGCTAAGAAATACTCGTCAGTAGCATGAGCAACATTTTCCAAGGTTTCGATCTTATGCTCGTCAAGTTAAGTCTTAATGTCACTATGAACACAGTTCTTGAACTCTTCAAGTAATACAAGTTGTTTGAGACTTTCATAATCTTGATCAGCTTTCTTGGCTAAGCACCATCTATCAAATAACTGCTTTTTTTCTCTTGCAAATTCGACATAAGTTTGTCCAGCTTCTTTTTATAGTTCCTGAAGTTTCGCCGATAAGTCTCAGGGACTAACTCAAAACCCTTTAAGATGCATTCCTTAACCAGATCATAGTCAGCACTTTGCCGTACTGACATGGGTGCCTAGTATTTCGGACTTTCCCAAAAAGTACACGCTGTAATAATTGAGTCCAATGCTCCCTTGACCATTTCAAATGTTCAGCAACTTTTTCAAAATAAGGAAAATATTTGTCTACTTCTTTTTCGCTAAAAGGGGGCACTAACCTAAAATTCGTAGTAATATCAAAACTTGAATTTATATGTGAAGTTGGAACGTACTTTTCACTTGCCAGCTCTATTTCTTTTATTCTAAATTGATATTCCCTCTCCTCCTTCTCACTTTGCATTTATATCTGTCTCTCTCTCCCTCTCTTCTAATTGCATTTGTTCTTTATGTAACCTGCATTTGTCATTCTCTCTCTCTTCCTTATCTAATTGCATTTGTTTCTCTCTCTCTTTCTCCAACAGCATTTGTTTTTCTTCTTTCTGTAAATGCATTTGTTCTTTCTCTTTCTCCAATTGCAACTGCATTTGTTTTTCTTCTTTATCTTCCTGATGTTCAAGCTTTCTTAACTCTACTTCCGTCTTGTATTTTAATTTTCATTCCTTTGCTTTTATGTCAGAGTCTGATATAGACTTACTGACCCAAACCAAAACACTTTTATCCAAAACACTCTTTTCAACCAAATACTGAACCAAAATGTTTTTTTAGTTATTTCTTGCTTTGATAAAAAGCTTTTGCCTCAGAAAGATCATATTTTCTGGCATTCTTCCTTTTCAAACAGTCCGACTGCTCCTAGGTAGGAATTGAAAGAAAGATCTCCACTTTTGATGACGTTGAGAAAAAGGCTGTTGATTTCACTGAAGATTTCTTCCATGTGAAATAATACTTGGGATAAAACAATTTAAAACACTAGGGAAATTTAAATTTCAAAAAACAATTTTCTGAAATATTTTAGCCAAAATTCATATATTCCAAGGACGAGCACCCCAATTTTCTTGCTATGTGCCTCGTCTCCTACAAAAGTAACTAAAAAAGAGTGAAGACAACAAGCTGTGTAAAATTTAACAAATAAATAAAAACAACTTAAAAATGAGAAAAAAGAAGTTAAAATTTATTAATCAAATCCAAAATCAATCCAAGAATTAAAAAATCGAAATCCTATCAATGAAAAGTTCTAAAATAATCTGAGTTCGAGTCCCGATGAAATTCCAAGATGGAGGGTGATGACGTATGCAATAGTCAGCTTTGTCCTGATGTGTGATCAGTTAATTGTTGAAACACAGAAAAAAATATTACAGTTTTGAATTCAGAATGATTTTAATGAATGTCTTTGCCCAAGAATCAATTTTGGAGCACTTGTATTCCATAAAAAATAATCACTTTAAATTGAATAAAATAAAAATTTAACTCAAACTGGTCACAACAAGTGATCAGAGACAACTGCAATATTTTAGTTGTGTTTAATGGAGTCGATACACATACTCTGCGAAATATTAATCAGACTTGATGTTCAGGGGATATGGATATGATTAAGTTCAAAACTTCTTTTCAAAAGCTCAAGCTATCAAACACGGATTTATCACAATAAATTTACATGATCCTAGGTCGCCATATTGTGTAGGTCTTGATAGCACATATTCAGTTAATTACAGCAGCAGAGAGGGTGAACGACAAACAGTGAGTGTCTGGGTGGGTAAACGAACACACAAAAACACCAAAGTCAAAAAAACGAACCCAGTTAGAGAAAATCTCGGTCGGTTAGAGGCTTCGGTTTGGCGTTATTGACCTTGTATTTTCAATCTTTGTAGGAACCTTTATTTTCGCGAACTGACCCTCCTAAAAGTTGTAGGGTTCATTCTCTCTGCTGCTTGCCTCTGTCCAAAAGTGGAGTCAGGGTGATTTGCTGCCCCAGCTTAGAGTGTTATTGACACTAAAGCGCTCGACATATATTCTCCCCACGAACGACGCGATGAATTATGACATGCTACTGAGCAATGGTTCTCTAAAACATTTCAATACAGTAAACACGACAGAAGGGAACATTCGCATAGTTCGTCAGTAAAACGGTTTATTACCTATAACGATTGGTTGGACGTGGTAAAATGCAAAATACATTTCAGTGTCTGACAGATTGTTTTAGTAGGGACTAACTTATAATTAATTTTGGTAAGAAGTTTAGCCTATCAATGATGGAACAGTTCTTCTCAAATATCTACAACATAGTTACTCATGAAGACCACATTCAGAATGTGGTCTCGAGAAAACGTCCTAATAAAGATGAAAGTTTTCTGCCACAAAACTTTTACAATCGTAAAGAAACGCATCTGTATAGAATGATTATTGTCCTGAAGTATATCATAGTAAAACACGAGATCTTTTCTAGAAATGTTTCACTACGAAAGTCGAACAAAACCCCAAGAGGTTATTGTTAAGACGGGTTGGCCTGGAATCAAGATAATGTGACTGGGTGAGCCATGATCCTACATGGCTGCGGCATGATGCCCAATTGCTAGACATCACTACAAACTGCCACACTGCAAACATCGTAGCGATATGACTGGAAAATTGTTAAAGCTACAGTAAAAATGAATCCAAATCACACACACGCACTCATCTCACACATAATAAACTTAATCTTGACCAGAAAAAAAAACAAAAAAAAAAATATGATCATAACGGATCTTCAACATGAATGTTCAAACTAGAGAACAAGTGATATATTTAAGTCATAGTATCTATAGTCATGAATAATTCGTTTATTTATAACTATGACCGGGGCATTAGTTGATCGCACCAGAGAGACCTTATTTAAGAACAAAGTATTACCAGCAAACGACAGGAGAACGAATATGTGAATTTGTCAAGCATAGAAAGACAGGCAGATAAACATATTCGAGCTAAAAAAAAAAAAAAAAAAAAAAAAAAAAAAAAAAAAAAAAAAAAAAAAAACACTCCTGTGTATCTGTTCATCACATGATTTTTTTAAACAGATATAATTACTATATTCATATGACATATTGAACACTAGGTTTAATGAGGAAGAGACCAGCACACATTTTGGAAACTTAGTAGGGACCAGACCTAGATACATACCGATTATACTCGCTTATAAGTCTATTCGAATAGAGGTCGAACCCACCTACAATAAGCCAATTTCTCTTTGACGCTCCTTCAAGCTGACGTGTATTTTGCAAGTCATTTATGTCTGAATGGCTGACTTTTCGTCCATGAGTTAGATAGATATAAGGAAATAAAGCAGAACCAAATACAATTATATTATTGAGTGGAACATATAACAAATAAATTGACTGCTTAAAAGTTGTCCTAAGTAAATCCATTACAATTCATAACGCTTACCATTTTTTATCCATTTATATGATAAATGCATGAGTTCAAATATAAGTCACATGACAGTATAAAAATAGTCCAGAATAATCCGATTCACAATATCTAATATTTTAATTCGATGTGTCTTACATACAGACATTGAAAGTTAAATCCACATTTTTTTAACTCGCAATATCCTAGAAATGTTCTCTAGTACAATATCCAGAATTCATCTTCGCTGCCTGATAATATTCTGAAATCCTCCATCGTCGTCTAGTAATTTGTCGTCTGGCTCAGTTACCTTGGCGTCACTGTCATATGCGGGTGCTTATCTAGAGACTCAGGTCGGGATCTGTAAGTAACACTTTGAGAAAACTGTTGCAAATAAAACCTCGTGTCAATTGTGTGGCAAGATCATAGGAAGTTCAAATTACAACCCTTTGTTGACATTGAGCAAGCATCAAATTCGCAGCTTGATTGAAGGGTTGTCACATGGTAAAATAAAGAGCAGACTGCCTTTACAAGCTAGAAGGTATTAGGGCCAAATGTTCACTGGAAGATGTAGAACTCTGCTTGGCACTGAATAACTGCATATACTAAATTCTCGGTTCTATCAAAAGGATTGCCAACTTGAAAACAAGTGAGTGCTGCCTTTGCAAGTCAAGGGCTTATCGGGTCGCCGAATCCACTGGTAAAAAAGAGGAAAATATCACATGGGAATTAATATCTAACTTACATAAAAGGTAAAAACATATTAAATCTAAACTGTTATTGCATGAAACACAGTGTTTATAGAGAAAAACACAAATATAAATACAAATATAGGTTATTAGGACTTGCCCAACAATGGAAGCAACATACATGCTGCAAATACCCACGGTAAACACTTCACTTTGTGATGGTTAATATTAAATAGACCCGTAATATTTTGAAATCAGAATAACTGTATCAGACAAGTAATTTGAAATGAATACCGTCGTGAAACTGGTAAAAACAGTACATACCATATACACATTTCGGAATGAGAATAGTGGCATGAAAACGTACAATTATTTGAACTCGCAATATTTTTTCTACTAACAATATCTCGAGTTCTAACATTACCTATAGATAATCGATTGTTTGCATGTTGTGTTTACAAATTGACATTTTTAGTTTAATAAAGGCCGACTTATAAGCGAGTACATACAGTAATGCATCGAACGTCAAACTTCCAGGTAAACATACTCTAAAGGCAGGTTGGAGTGGAAAGCCTCTGGGTGATCGTGGTGGGCGATTGAAACCATTCTCCACAATACACTGGTGATACTGGGACCTCACACTACAAGGCTAACCAGAGTCACGTCCGACCAAAAAAAAAAAATTTCCCTGCATGCAGTGTCAAAGCTTGAGTATGCACCGAGACGTTGGACGTGCTTCATGACTCAGACGTAAATTTATTAGTAGGACGGAAGATTTTGGCTAACTACGTGGCTAGCTAGTATTCATGCTATAATCAAATGTAGAGGCACCGTGTGGGCGTCCATGCTGTGGAGAAAGATATGTCAGACCTTGTTTTTATACTATTTTCTTTACTGTCGTTAATTTTTTGATTCTGTCTAACGATACGATCAAAACATATCATTGATGATAGAATGAACTCTAAATCGATTTGGCCAGATTTTGTTCTCCTGCTAGTTGGTTGAACCAATCGTCTCTCAGGAACAAAATATTGTCCGCAAACACTCATATGCATACGCATACCCACATATGAATGTATGTAATCACCAACTTAATCCACCGACAGATCCCACAGCTACTTGGATGTATCACGGTTCCAACTGCGAGTTTATTTTCGTTAGTCACCAATGCTGACGTTTGTTGAAATAAATGCACCTTATATGCTAGTCCAGCATAAGTGTTACAAATTGTCATCGCAAGCGCTTTACAGATATTACCTTTGTTGGAACGTAGCTATTCTGTCACAAAAGAAACATGTTGGAAATCATACAAAACACAAAACACAATCTGCAAACCATCTCTCGATCGATCGATCGGTCGATTATTTCACTCCAAAGAGATAACGAGATCCAAATCTCGTTCTGGCTCAAAAGATAGTCCTCTCTCCGAGTAAAATGTAAATAAATTAATCACAAGGAATGATTACATCAAATATAAGTGTTTTATTTGACTATAGCTCCTCTTATCTCCAGCCTTTAAGAATAAACTACAGTATACGAGAACAGGTATTTGAGGTACAGGCAAGGCAGGGGTTTAGATACAAGATCACAAAATCTGAGTAAGTCATATAAACATATTCCCACATTAAGGTGATACAGGTAAGTATTCTCAGTTTTGTCATTCCGGAAAAGAAGAATTTCGATGCATGCTATATTATTTGCAACACTTCCTTTTCTTATTATCACCAGTAACAAACACTAAAAAGGATACACTCCCATACTAACATGTATGCAGTAAAATGGGAATGATGTCATCTAATTATTGGTTTCTAGCCGAGTTTATTATATTTAGAGTATCAACAACTTCCCATCGGTCCACTGAGAATAGTTCTAAACGTGGAATGGGCATCTGACGTTCGAAAACAAACGCAACACTTAATAGCATCCTTGTTAGCAGAAGGCAAAAATCAACTAAGTTGCTAAAGTTTATATAGGATTTTATGACGTGGTTTGATGCTTGAAAGGAACTGGGCTAATTGACATAGGCATTGTATTGTGATGACGAATGTTTCAACGGGTAAAACTCTCAAACATTAAACGATTGCTAAAATTCCATAGTGATTTAAATAATACATTGTTTTGCATAAACTATCTAGCTTAAAGGTAATACATTTTCCTCGATGGCAGGATATATGACGCAAAATCCAGTATGATTTCAGTCAGTCCTTAATTGCGTTACATTCGTAACAATTAACAAATACGAGGAGTTTATGTAAATAAGAAATGTTTAGATAAAGTAATGTAAATTACAATACCTAAGATAAGTATCCATACAAAAGGAATTTATCTAAACTGATGCATTGTAACCTGAATAGAAACACATCAATAGAATGCTTTTTGAGCATTAAAGATGAGCAGGATGCGAGTTACAAACAAATACATGTAATTCTATAGGTCCTTAATCTAATATGACTACCTACAACATCAATGATGTGTATCATTTTGTACCTCATGCAAACATCCGTAGCAGTGAGATGCATTAGGGCTTAGACTGATTCGCATTCAGCTATGTTGAAAAGTTTAATTTTTCAATTAGCATTAATTAATTTTTTAGATTAATATCCATATTTCTTTATTTTTTCAGATCCTTGATTCTACTTTGTTCATTAAAGCAGCTGTTTACAATAAATAGAAATATGAATGTGAATAAAGGCCACCTTCGTAAGTATGAATTATTTCAATAAAAATAGTCAGTGTCACATATTTTCATACTAGCGATACTTTCACGTTAGAATACAGAATCAACGGACTTACTTCAGCATAGTTTCTGTTCATTCATGCTGAGACTATAAAAGTGATTCATAAAAAGAAGAAAGAAGAAAAGAAAGAGGAAAAGTTCGAAAGTGACCTCCATTTGCTAATAAGTAAATTAAACAAGAAGGCTTCAAATTTATAATTCATAACTGCCATATAATGTTCACTCTTTCAGGATTTCTCCAAAATTATCGTTTGAAGAAAAAAAGAAATGTACCTTCGCCCCTGTAGTACATGGTTCAGATGTTGTTTTGTATCTGCTTCATAACAGATGCACGCATTGTTATGAGTTGAAATAAGAGTTAGGTTTAATTTAGCACTAATAAAAGTTTCTAAATTTATCAGGCAATAGTTCACTTGATTACAATGCCAAACCCTTGTAATCAGAATAATTTTGCTGGGTATTTTGTTTTGAAGAAACAAAACATCGAACATACTGGTATCCACCCATGATATTTAATGCAGTCACACCGAGTTATGACATTTTTAGCTAACGTCTCTAATATATTTTCCAAAAATAACATTTCTGTTAAATACGTCGAATCTCTCTTTGGACACCTGTACCATAAATAGTCTCTAGTACCCACCTAAAATGCAATGTTTGATGAATAGTTTAGAACTGTACCCAAGCAAAACAAACATGCCTGTAGTGTTTCTTAGCCTGCATGGATAAACTCAAGGATACTCGTGACCTTCAGCAAGGTGGAAAATGACGCTTAGGAACGAACAATTAGAGTTCAACGATTCGTTACAGTTTAAGAATTTGTCCTTGGATAAATTAGAGTGCAAAATAACAGCGGAGAGGATCGCAATCACTCGTACATGCTGTCAAAATATAGACGTACTAACGAAGAAAGGTGTGTATCCACACGAGTACTTGAGCGACTATAACAAGTTTCTCGAAACTCAGTTGCCACTGATCGAAGTGTTGTCAATTTCATTGCTGTAACGTGAAGGCATTTCACACAAAAACAGAGGTGCGCGCAAACACGGTTTGGTATGCATTCGAGTGCAAACACATGAGTGACTATCACGATCTATATCTGCGCACGATTTATTGTTGCTTGCTCGTGTGTTTGAAAAAATTTGTGACACTGCCATGCATATGTACAAGCTCGATCGTGCGCATTACTTCTCATCGCCGGGAATGGCTTGTGAAGCTTTGTTGTCCAAAACTAAAATCTAACTGCTCACCGACATCAATATGCATCTGTTTATTAATAAATCTCTTGGTGGCGGGATTTCTGTGATAAGTCCTATATATGGGAGCGCCAACTACCTGAACGTGGATTAGTATGACTCCGCTGCTCCTAACAGTTATATTATGTATCTTGATGAAATAACCTTTATTATTATATGCTCATTTTTTTCTCCGTTAACTTTACATTGTCAGAATCGTGCACTATTTTGCGATACTTAACTCCTTGCGTCAATTCATACTGCATTCACGCGAATGAAGGAACTACTATGTATTGTAAACAAACAATTTGTTTCTGAATGAACTAAAGCAGATGTTTAGTGGACTGATACATACAAACTGCTTTGGAACATTCCGCGCTAACCTTTTTGATACATTGTGTCAGATTTTGGTTAGCTATAGACTCCAGACAGGGTCCTTACAATAACATGCAAGTTATAAGACAAACTGCCTTCTTTAGCTGGTAATAAAAATGGCAAAAATATACTTACAATTTTACATCCTGAATTTCCTCAAAATGTACTTTAGTAGTTCTGCAAATCCGAATTACATGAGCCATGTCATGAGTTCGCAAGCTTGATTACACATTTCGAAATTGTACTGTAATTTCGAGTTTATTCCAAGAGCAGTTACATTCTCCTTACTGCACTCAAAATAAAACAAACATTAAATTCCACAGCGTCTTTTCGATAATTGCAATTGAAAGACTTCATATTTTTCCCACATTATGATCTGAATCATTCAATGACAGAACAGAAACACGCACGTCGATGTCAACACACTCCAATACGATTAAATTGGCAGACGCTCCTGGAATCCGATGTACGTTATTTCATGTATATAAATCCAGACCACAATCACGAAATTGCGTCGAATAGACAAAAATACCAAAACGTATTCATTTCAGATCAAATGGAAAAGTTGTTGTAATGCGCATTCATTAACAATATTACTCCAAATTTCAATTTTAAATAGACCAAACGCCATTTTCTTTCGAAACTTACGTCTAGCGCGCGACCAACTTCAAATTTGTCCGGGCGGAGTTACGTGCGCATTAATATTGTTGTTATGTAATGATGCAGCTACACTTGTGTATTTAGTTTGGAATACGGCATACATTCAGTTACATTGTTTCTTGTAGTGTATTTTTGTTTATATATTTAAGCCTTGGGTAGAATAAGACAATGAGCATAGAATGAAAAGGTTACTGCATTTGTATGGGAAAATATGAACTCGTTTTGTCGTATGGATATACTGCACACCCAAGGTCGTGCAGCATAACCATCCGAAAAACTCGTTCATATTTTCCCATACAAATGCAGTAACCTATAATAATTCGGCAATGATGCAACCGTTAATGCTTGGTGGGTTTTACTAGATTGACCGTAGCACATTAACAATTATTTAGGAAAATTCTTTGACGCTGATCTAGAATACCTTGAACATTTATATGAGGCGGACAGCGATCACCCGCTATGCACCAGACATTTTGCGGGTGCCTCGTCGGTGGTAGTTCTTTGTATCAGTGCACGATCGTTGATGAATCTGCAAACAAATACTCTGAATAAAAATAGTACTAGACTTAGGACCAAACTCAATTATGTACTGCACGTGCAACACTCCCAGCTGTATCTGCCACTGGGAATGCGTGTAACCAAGAGCCATGGAGTGCTTTAATTTTACCTGTACGCTTGGATGGCATCGTATATCCAGATGAACACAGATCTAAGACCTAAGGTCACTAATGCTTTTGAAAAGGACCTTTTCAACCTCATCAACGATGCTGTATTCGGAAACAAAAACATGGAGAATCTACGCAAACGAATTCGAGTTGACGTTATCCGCGATGGTGAACAATGCAAGCTTCGAAAGCTCGTTGCTGACACAGCCTTTGAGTCCAGAAAGTTCTTCGATGGTGGACTTATTGCCAATCACATGACAAAATAATCGACCTCGAGCTCACCAAACATCTGCGACACTTGAAGAATCTCAGACGTTAGAGGCCACTTGTCGATCACGGACACGATCATGTGGAAGAAACAACAAATCAGCCTGAAAGACCTAATTTGATACTAGGACATCACACGAACCATGTGAAATGTTTCCTGGCACAGGTAGGTAAATATATTACATCTCTTCTTTGGCGAGCCATGTTCGAGCAACCCCATGAGTGACCCTTGCTGAAGTGGTTTACATTTTCACAGCGGCTTCACCTCTCCAGTATAAACTCCGACTGTAGTATATTTTTGATAATGTCCGGTTCTTGTCCATTGTTTGTAATAATATTTATTTACTTTAATGAGAGACACGGAAGACAGAGGTTCTATGTGCAATCTTGACTTTCATACCTCCTTCGATGATCCATCTTCTCATTCGTTCTCCAGGAGATGGCCACAGGATCACATTCAAGTCATGGATAAGATCGACATCAGCGTGTGGTTGTTCACAGATATCGTTTGATGCCTTCAAAGCAAGGTCATGTTTTTTAACACGCAGCATCAATGCGATTTACAAATTCTTCACCAGACTTTGGTTGGTTGTTAGAATCGAGTCCTATATCCAGCCCTGTACTGGGTCCAAAGAAAGTTTATTCAGGGAGGTGCTTTCCACCAGGATATTTAATCCAGGGTGTTCCTGGTAGCTTTGTTAATGCAGCCACAATATAACTGCCGGCCTTTTTTGATTGAACCTGTGCGTCAACGGCCTTTTTATATAAACGTGAACTTCTTTACTCCACATTGAACACAAGTTCCGGTAAATGCAGCTCGTTCATTGCGTGTTTCAACTCAAGGTGAATTAATGGCACGTGTTTTTCCCCGTCATCTTCAGCAATATGAAGAAATGATTGTATTGAATACTGCATTTATTCCCGATAAAGGAAAATTTCACCGTCAATGTCTTCTCTGCACGGGCAACACACAAAGCATTGTAATGAAACTAGTTCCGTATTTCCAAGTTCAGTTCGTACAGTGATCATTGACCCTGTTTGAACAGGTCAAACAAAACTGTTATTTAATATGATTCTAAGGTGTCTGAAGTGTCATTGGTTGTTCGTGATTGCGTCATCAGCTGATGACCAGCTGTGTCATGATGTTTTAAAAGATTTTAAGAAAGTGTTGAGTAACCACGAGATGCAACGCTTCTATGGATTTCTTCTTTTCCACCGTCGATGAAGCACATGCCGGTGACAATTTGGATGTAAAAGAAAATAATTGTGTTGTCTACGACGATGTAATGCTTTAGAGTCAAGTCAATCCCACGTAAATATTTTTCACGACGCCAACACAAAACGATGATGTCATCTTTATGACTCAACGACACTCACATGTACATAAAGCTAACAGTGACAACTATAAGATGTTCATTATAATTCGTGGCATGACTCACATGGTCTTAAAAATATTAATTGTACTTGTTGTTTCGCCGACCGCGACATGTTTACGCGGATAACTAAATATCATGTGGGTAAATATCGTGTGGGTTTAAACACATCAATTTTAAACAATCAACAACATTCGTGTAAGATATCTTCCAGCAATGTAATAAAAGAGTATGAGAACCGACGCCGTAAAGCCCCACGTTAGCAGCAGAAACTGAATCTTAACGTCATAGAAGGCCTCAGAAAGAGTCAAAGATATTTTACAATTGCGACAAACTGCCTGGGATATTAAAAAGACTACAAGAAGTGGTAACGCTAACTGGAACAGAAAAGAAACGGGTCGAGTTCGTAAGCTAAACGCACCAAGGTTATCTGAAAAGCAACACAAGCAACTGCAGAGGTTAATACATGCTTGCAAGAGATGATGGCAAAACTCAAAAGGAAGAAGACGTCGGTCGGAGAAAATAAAGAGCGAGCCATCAAAGAATCATTTGCACCACCCTGGCACTGTTCATTGATGCAAACACCTGAAACAAAATATTAATAAAGACCCATTATGTGCAAGTCTTAAAATACCCACAACTAGAACGATTTAGTGATCAAAGGACATACAAAATGATCTGGGTCAAGTAGGTATACAGGGAATTTACTGGGATTAACAAAAGCATCAGGCAAAATGTTTCACTCATATAATAAAGTAACTACTTTGATAAAGGCTAGATGTGATTATGTGATGTGATGTGATTATGATTTTTAACGTAGCTTTAACAATTTTTCAGTCATATCGCTAAGATGTCTGCAGTGTGGCAGTTTATAGTGATGTCTAGCACTGGGGCATCATGCCGCAGACATGTAGCATGATGTCCCACCCAGTCACATTATCCTGACACCAGGCCGACCAGTCCTAACACTAACCTCTTAATGCTGAGCGCCAAGCGAGGCAGCTGTTAGTACCATTTTTGTAAGTCTTTGGTATGACTCGACCGGGGATCGAACCCACGACCTCCCGCATCCGAGGCGGACGCTCTAACCACTAGGCCACCGGAGCGGTGATAAAGGCTAGAAATTAAGCATTTCAAACGATGCAATTCTTTATGAGACTTCTGCACGGGACTTAGGACCAAACTCAATTATGTACTGCACGTGCAACACTCCCAGCTGTATCTGCGACTGGGAATACGTTTAACCAAAAGCCATCGAGTAATATCAAACAAATTTGAAACTGTGACAGAAGAGTATTCGTATCGACCAGCCATTGAAACTATGGCAAAAGTATATTTGGATCAACCAGTATTTACTCCTTATATTTGGGAAGAATAATATTGCGATCAAGCAGCCACAGCTCATCCATAGCTTACGCCTCCACTGATAGATCTTGCGAAAACACCCGATTCTCGCACATTGGAATAAGACGAACAAGCTAACTTGATAATAGAACAGGTACAAACGTAGCGACAGCAACGTACACCAAGAAAGGGAGAAGGCCTTAGTAGACTGTGTGAGCCTAATAACTTCGTGGACAAATTGGAAGCACTTGTGGGATCACTTCGTGCGGGCATAAATGCACCTGAAATCATTAATGAGGCCATATCGATTTCTCAACGACTGGCCACAAAAGACATCATGGACAAAATTACACATCGCGCATTGATGCATGAACTTGTCGGAGATATTCATTATTTATACGAAGAACGAATTTTGTGCACCGATGATGAGTTCTGAAACATTTGAGACGGTTCGCGTTTTACCGATGATGTATACTACGATGGATCAGGTTGTTGTAAATACAACCCAGGGTCCTGCCTCGGTATTAAAATCTCATCAACAAAACCAGAATTCGGTGTGAGTTTTTCTGCACCTGTTACTGCTGATGAACCCCGCACACTTGTGATCGCGCTAACGTTTGTAGGTTTTTTCATCAGACACTAGTACCACCAATAGTACTGTTGAACTTTATCCCGGCGCATACTACATAGAATCAATCAATAAAGACATCGACGAAAAATCAATACGGTGACTGTCAGAAACTTTAAAATTTCCATACATGCCAAAGAGCCCACACCCAAAATCTGCACCATACGCGGTTGACATTTCGCAGTGTTCAAAAAGATCAGTTTTTGGTTAGCCTGACGAAATTTCAGATAATAAAAGATCTTTCTAGGAATATCATATCACACCGGGAATTGCGAAAATTACCCCAGCGACGCAGATCAAGTTAACGTGTGACGCTACCATTGGTAGTTACGAAAACAAGTCCAAAATGACAGGCGTACTTGTTAGTTGTTATATTCTTTTGGGTTTCTCGGCAACCGTAGAATCAGGTGATTACACCTGCGACACCTGTGCATCATCTATGTCATACTAACTGACTGGCACAAATTTGTTATACTATATACTATTGTGTATCAAGACAGGCACGTTGTTGATTTGAGTGGTGAGAAATTGACGAATGAACTATTCATTCGAGATTGACCTGATAGATAATATAATAATTACAGTTGTACGTGGACATGTAAGACCCGTGCGCGTTTTTAACGCGCGGAAACCCGTTTACACTACAAATTATGGAACTGGCCTTGATTATGATGTTCGTGGATTGTTCATGGGCGTACCAAATGTGCTCAGGAATCTAAAAGCGCACGTACACCAATCGCGAAACAAGTTGCAATCCCCTTCGTTGATACTATCAAAAGTTTTGCTTTGCCTGGCATGAAACAACTGGGATCGCAGGTAGCTCATTCGCTTCGAGACTGACTAAGGCGATTACTGACTTGAGCTCCAAAGGATCCAGTTACACTGCTATCAACAGAAACAATGTCGTCTGCGGATGGTAAAATCATTAATGAAGCCGCACAACAATGTTTGCCAGATTAAGTGATTGAAATTCTGGCAATGGGGGGCTTTAGATTATGGTTGAGGACGTGAGGGGTAAAGCCACCAAAGCCGTCAAACAGGGGAATTTGACAAATTCAATAATATATGAACAATGGCCCCTTTTTAAAAATATATCTGATCCTGCATTTTACATGGGGGTGCTGTGTTACTAGATCTAAGTAAACGAGATTTTCAGTATTATTCATACCCGGCCAGAGACGGCAATCAATTAGAAATAGAATTGCAAGAGCAGCACACGTCTATCTTTTTCCTTCCATGTGAAGAGTTCTTAGAAATTGAGGGAACACTTGTACAGGTTGATGTCCCAATACCACAATTAGATTTGTTAACAACTGAATCATGGCGTTTTTAACAGTGCACGTTATTCCATCAATGGAAACGAAATCGAATCAATTCCTGACAACGTGGATGCTGCCATGACGATTATTGTATTTGCTAGATACAGCAATGATTACGCGAGATCAGCTGGTTCAACTATAATCTGATAATGCGGATTCTCAACCGTACTCAAATGGTCCATCTCAAACTCATGACGCAGTATTAATGCAGATGTGCAACCAGTAGTTGTAGGCATTACCGGCACATTTAGCGGAGGATTTGCCTCGTGCACAGGACAACTTTGTGGAGGCTCATTACGATTTTCGTGTGCAATTCCTCTCAGTCACATATTTGGGTTTTGTAGAGATATTCGCCAGGTTTGTTTTGGGGCCAAATATAGTCACATTAACAAATCAGAACAACTCCAACAATGCGATTTCGCGTGGTGCAGCTGCCGCTGATGGTAGATGTTTATCAGAAACATTAACATTGTGCCTGTGTTATTCACTTCACTTTGTACAGAACCATTTCTTTTTTGTAGTTTAAACAATCTGGAAGCACTTCAACTCTGTCGTTACTGGAGCATACCAGAGACACACACCCACCTACTGGTATAGCGACAGTTTACTTGGCAAATACGTACCCAAGGTAGCCTTACTGCACCAAAACATGTGAGCATACATGGTCCAAACAAAACGTACAAAACAGAGAATGTAATTTCTCACATCACATGAAAGATCTGTAGCGTTCCGTATATCGGAGAAATTGAAAAGTTATCCAAACGGATCAGTTTTCAAAGATCTGATTGGATGACAAAAAGCTACAAAGAAGTCCAGTTGCAAACCACTTCTCTTCCCATGGCCACACTTTCAGTGATGTAACACTTTTTGCAATTGCTCACAATCCCAACTGGAGATCTGAAACTAGGAAAGAAAAGGAATCTTACTGGTTTCGCCTCCTTAGAACATTGAACCAAGCGGTTCAAACTCAGAACACTAGACAAAGAAGTCACACACAAATATAAACATCATCTTTTTGCAGCTGGCATATTTTAGTTTAAATAAATCTTTCAATACGCTTATTAGTTACCCAATAGCCTACATGTACTACTAAAACAATGAAATATGTGGGATATAATTTGCGGTTATGCAAATTCACCTTATAATACAGATGGCGATATGACTGATCGATTTCTGAGTCAATATAAAATATGTTTCAGTATCAGCATCAACTTGAAGCCAACTAGTTGAAAAATCAAAGTTTTCAAGCTTTTATAGTTGCATAAATAGTCATTTAAGATTTGTAACCTCAACGCGTTTAATATTTTCTGTTGGTCTTGTCTGTGTTTTGTATTTGGCTTTGAAAACAACTCATTTACAGTGGAATGCTCTTAGGCTAGCTAGAAATTAGTTTTGCACTGTTTGTCGTCAGTTTATTGGATTTATCTTTATCCCTTGCTGGATTCAGCGCATTTGAAAGGACTGTTATTCGCCATATGATTTGTAACATATATAGAACAATTTTCCTCCAACACTCAATGAATATCTTCTTCAAGGTGATGTTACCAAACCCTCGTATGAACAATTTCGATAGTGACCGGCGTCTCTGGTTGCGTTACCAAATTAACATCGACACGATTACATTCACAAGTACGTCTCTATCCAGAGCTGCTTGCAGCGGCACCAGGTATTCTCAACACGATCAGTAAAACTGTATTCGATGGCTATTGGGGACAAAAATAATTTGCATGGTCCAATTTTATACTGTGTTTGCGAAAATGGACAATGTCAAGCAACTCCGAGAACAGACAAGAAATAGTGCGGTTGCGGATTTAAAGACAACAAAAGAAGTGTAATTGTAAGCATAGATAGTAATTATAGGCCTACCGGATATTTCAAGCACGCTCACTCAAAATATTCAGTTATTTCCGATATTAGAAAAAGTTGTTCTGCCCCAGTGCAGATTATATCGAAATAGCTTATATGTCCTTAATTTAAAGGCACTCACGATCGGCCGTTTTGATATAATCTCTATTAGTTGTAATTGCACAGCAGTCTTTATATGAAATCTGGGAAGTATCAATCGATCCAGTATTGCCTGCCAATGACCTATGTGCACATACCATACATAGTCTTAAAAGCATGTTAATAATTCTATGAGCATAGTATAAATAGTGTTTATCTGCACGACGTTGGCTTTTATACCATTCTGAGCTCTGATATACGTCATAAGCTTCTATTACCCTTGACTGGTCACTTTTGTGGATTATTAATGCTAATCAGCTATTGATTGTGCATTGCATCCAGCTTGCTTGCCAAGTCATGGGTCATAGAGACTAATACGCCTATAAGCATCCCACAATTGCAAAAAATGGCAAAATTGGTATGATGACACTACTGAAGTTGCTTATAAACTTTATGAATAAATAAATATTTTGACATTAATGTGAATTCATTTAAAGACATTTTCGATTATATCAATGTGTTACATCAAGGCTGTTAGGACATCAAACTATTCCAAACTATTGCCGCATCAGTACAATAGATTGAACTTCATTCGGAACACCACTGGAACTCATTTGGATACTCGATACTTTTGGACTTGTGATAGAATCTTTAGGACTATTTAGGACTTCATTCAGCATACAGTAACATACATACTAAAACAAGGTCACAGTGACTCAGTTTCTTTTGCATTTTCAACTATCCATTCCTTACACACTCTACATCTTAAACCCTGTAGCGCCTATACAAAATATAATTACCAGTTCTCATACCAGTCCAATTCTTCATAGGAAGCGCACATCAAGCTTATTTAAAATTAGGCCAATGGAAACTAATGTCCACGCTTTAGTAAGTGTTGTATTCTTAGGCAGTCATTTTTATTACACACTTGATATAGTGTACTTTATTCATTTTGCACCTCTGAAACATAGTATGAAGGTCCGCCTGAAAACGTAACTCAGGTCAACAAAATCTTGATCAATGTAACCCATTTTCCCAGCTTCATATACAATATTGGCCTTCATATACAATTATTAAACAAATAAAGCTAGATCTTTCTTATGTGAAAATTCTTAAATATTTTGAACTTATATGTCGAGACAAATATGAATTAGAGAAACAAAACTGATAAGATACAAATATTACTCTCCAGACACACATACACACACAGGCACGCACACAAGATCTCAAGTACATTCAACAGTTATGAATGTCAAATCGTTTTGATGCCTGTGTGTGTGATTTGGAATTTTAACGTAGCTTTAAACTTTTTTCAGTCATATCGCTACGATGTCTGTAGTGTGGCAGTTTATAGTGATGTCTTGCACTGGGGCATCATGACGCAGACATGTAGCATCATGCCCCACCCAGTCTCATTATCCTGATACCAGGCTGACCAGTTCTAACACTAACCTCTTAATGCTGAGCGTCTAGCGAGACAGATGTCAGTACCATTTTTATAAGTCTTTGATAGTCTCGGCCTGGGTTCGAACCCGAGGCCTCTTTCGATGCCCGTAAAACAGTTCTACGTCAGCATATTTTTAATCTTATTTTCTTCTTCTTAGATTTTGTATTTGCTTGCAATGCAAATCCTTCCTCGCCAAATGAATAAGTCCTCTTAGAAGCATTTGTGGCCTTTCAACATTAATTGTAATTTAATATAACTTATAATGTAAGACATCGTTGTTATAAACCTTTCGATATATTTTGTCCGCAATATATTTCTATTTATTTTTTGGGGCATATAACAGTCTGCTGCATGCAGTTTTGTTCCTTTGTTCTACAAGAAAGACAAATCAATTATGTCTGAAATTGTGTTTTCTGGAGCTAATATGTAGTTCTAAAATAGTAAATCGCTATGTTAACTTATCATGTGCAGCAATCTATGTTTATACGCAAATTGAGCATATTTGTTTTCCCCTCTGTTTCTGATCATAGTTTCATTCAGTTCCCCATTTAATGGCTTTGGTACGTTTAGCCTCATTTATAGAGATATTCCCAAAAATAAGGATTGTTCGTATACAGGTACACATTGAAAGATCCTGACCTGACTTAATCGAGCTTACACTAAGTCTTAGTTTACTGCCTTTGTCTACGTAATGCGTATGGTTTCCTCATGTATATACACTCGAATTAATTTTGATTTTCCTCTTCGTATTCCATTTTCAGTAGTCATGGTTTCATTATATTCCGTTGGACACTCTATTTCCACTTTATATGTATAAGTGACGCATCATCAGCTAAGAAAGATGCGCTGCAGGAACGAGCAGAACTAGTGTTTAGTTTGCATACAAACATTCCTGAATCACTCGTCTACAACATATAACACTGAAGTATTTTCTATTCCGATCTAATCATCAAGATCTTCAGGAGTGTGAAGATCACAATGTAGCATGACATCATGAATATTGTAATAATTTGCTCTTTTTGTTAAATTGTAATCGATTGCACCTGAAAACATTTCTTTAATTCTTCATGCACAACTTTGAGAAAATATATTTCCGTATTTAGAGGGGTTTCATGTTTCTAAAATGTTTCATTATCTGGGTGACTGTTTCTCTCGATAAGGTTTTTAGATAGTTGTACTATAGCACATACCATGAATTTAAAGCCGCCAACGAATTTCGCTGACATTTTACCCAATACTTCCTTTCCTTGCTTTTGGAATTAGTAGCTATAAAATATATTCTAAATTAAATGAATTTCTATTTGTCGTTTAGTAGCATTTGCATGTCCCCGTCTGTGTCATTTGTATGGATGTTTTAATAACTGACTTGCTATAAAAATAGACAAGTTGTGAATAAATAATACAACTTAATTTCTCTCTGTGATTCAGAATGTGTGTGGATGTATCTTAAAGTAACCATTTTGAATTGTATATATATATATATATTATATATCGTTCACATATATAAACTGTTATTGAATTAAAATGCTTGTCATTTTCATGTTGTTCTGTGAGCACCAGGTTTTCTTGTCATTGGACTATTCTGTTATACACCCATTTTACCTCTTTAATTAACTCGGGATAAAAAGATGCATTATGTCCCCAATATACGCTATGAGCCTGTATTCTTTCTGTGCTGCTTTGATATACTTTTCAAATATCCTATAGTTTTACCAGACTTACATCATACAATCTCTGCATGACTGTTTGCTATATTTTAATGATCTGTTTATATTTATTACGTCTGAATTTAGCACGAATTTCACAGCATAAATAAAAATATATTAGTTATATTTCTATATTTATACAACAATGGTAATCTCTTTTGACATACATCATCAGAGCATATTCGCTTATTTCTTGCCAGATATTAGTGTAATATCATAGCACTATTAATATTTCTGTTTGCATTGCATCTCATCACAGCTGATCATTGTTATACGGTGCCTAGTTGTGTAAAACTATCTAACTTACCTTGCTCTTCTTTCTTGGTCGTATGTAGCTTCCTAAGTAAAACTCTTAAGCAAGCCATAATTTGGCAAACGCTAAATGGTCCATTTCTCCCAATTGTATTTGTCTAGTACAGATGAACACTGTTAAAATAAATTTTTATAAACCTTGATTTTTACAGCCAAAAAAATCTAAAGTTACGTTACGATCAAACAATTTTTTATTCCTGATAATATTTAAATGTTGTCTATTCATCTGTCTCAATCACTACTTATTGAATAAAGTCTTAATGGAGTAGGTAAATGTTATCTTCTCTGCGTTGTTACCGGTATATAAATTATGAATTAGTTCTCTCACTATTAATTCTGACTTACATAATTCCAAAATATCCAATACATATTTAATGACTATTTGATGTGTGCTGGATGGATGGACAGAAGAAATAAATCAGTAGTTTACGCTAATGAGTGGATAGGATTATCAGGCTAAAAAGATAAATGCTTTTTTATAGTATGCATTTGCATTAAGTATGTAAGTATGTGATGCATGCATGGTGTTGCGTGTAGGCTCGTAAGAAAGTAACAAAAGAAAAGAGTGAAGCCAACAAGTTTTATAAATTGTTAATAAAATAATTTATTTCCCTAGAAAACAATGTAAAAATAGGAAATAGAACTTACAGTTTGTGAACATAATCCAAAACTTAAGCTTAGAATTGAAAAATATCAGTCCCATCACTAAACAGTTCTAATTGAATCCAGGTTCGAATCTCGATGAAATTCCAGTATGAAAGGTAATGACGTCAGATGAGGTCGTTATACTGATGGCAGCAGATCCTCGTTAAATAACAATTTATAATGTTCCCGTTTAGAACTCCAAAATAAATTTACACTGAATGTCTTTGTCCCAGAAATTTTATAGAGAAAGAGCACATGTGTAGGTTTCTAGAGAACAAATTATTAAATCCAAAAAATTGATGAACTTCAAAACAATTCGGCATCAACAATAGAAACACCTTGTACCCTCAAGGTGTAAGATACTACTCAATAGAAATACCAGCAAACGGTTGTTTTAAGCCGCGATTTTAGATCACATGGTGGTTACGAGATCGCTAATTTGAAAGCAGTAAAAAAAAATGCAAATTATCACGTAGGCAAGAATAGCCCTATCTAACAAGCGGATTCTCACGCTGGAAAAATACAAAAAAGAAAAGCTGTTTTCAATTTAGCTAACACGTGGGCCGAACATGACCATGGTAATAGCCAATCTTTTTCACTCGATGTTTACAAAAACTATGAATCAAAGTGAGAAAAAAAAATAGTGCTTAAGTCATATTTTTGCATTCTAATCAAGTCAACAGAAGACTGAATTATATTTTTCAAAAAATATCAACTCCCGTGAAAATAATCATTACAATTAAATGTAATGAAACAAAATTAAAACAAAAATTTTTAAAACTAACACACAATTAATTAAATTACATATTCGTACTACTTGCCCCATAATGGAAAGAAAGATTTATATAATAAAGCTTTCCTTTTACCATGTATAAATTATACACGAGGTAAAACAAAATTACATAAGAAAAGTATACAAAGTATACATGAAATAATATTTCTATACACGGGAAGTGCATCTGCAATCAAACTGTCTTTTCCTTTGATTTGAATGATATCAAGATTATATTCTTATAAAAATAAACTCCACCTTAATAATCTTTGATTTTTATTTCTCATCTTCTCGATGAAAGTAAGGGGGTAGTGGTCACTAAACACAATAATCGGAGAAGGGGCTGAACTAATGTAAACTTAAAAATGCTGTAATGCCAATATTAAAGCCCAACATTCCTTCTCAATTGCTGAGTAATTCCTTCGGTGCTTCTTTAATTTCTTACAGAAATAGCACACTGGGTTGTCAACACCATTTCTATCTTCTTGAATCAATACTGCCCCAACCCCAACATCACTTGCATCAACAGATAATTTTAAAGATTGATTGAAATTTGAAGCTGTGAGAACCAGCGCACTTTTGAGTATGGCTCTTTACTTATCAAAACTCTCCTGACATTTTTCAGTCCAAAGAAACTTGTTTTTCTTAATTAACAAGTTTGTCGTGGTTCAGCAATATTAGAAAAATTGGAACAAAACTTCCGATAGTATCCGGCCATACCCAAAAATCGCATCAGTTGCTTTTTACTGACAGGCACAGGGAAATCAGAGATAGCCTTGACCTTAGCATCTATAGGTTTAACTTGTCCATGTTACACACTATGTCCTAGAAAAGTTACACAAGCACAGCAAAACTCACGTTTAGATAAATTGATTGTCAAATTTGCATCAGTGAGTCTGTCAAAGAATTGTCGAATCGTGGCTAGATGTTCTTTCCAGGTGTATTGTAGATAATGACATCACCAATGTAAGCATCACAATTATCTAGAGCAGAGGTAATCATATTCATCAAGCGTTGAAACGTACTTGGGGAACTCTTCATCCCGAACGGCATTACTTTATATTGATAGAGTCCATCTGGAGTCACAAATGCCTAAATTTCCTTTGCTCTTACTGTTAGTGGAATTTGCCAAAATCCTTTCAGAAGGTCAAATTCGGTGACGTACTTGGCATTTCCAATTTTATCAATGCAGTCATCGATTCTTGGTAATGGAAATGAATCTTTTTGTGTCACACTGTTCACCTTCCTATAATCAGTGCACATACGGAAAGTTTTATCCGGTTTCGGAACAAGTATATATGGTGAGCTCCAATACCTGTTACTGGGCTCTATGAAATCGTTTTCCAGAAAATACTGAATTTCCTTTTTCAAGTATTCCTTTTTGAGAGGGTTCATCCTGTATGGGTGTTGTTTCACAGGTTTTGAATCTACAATTTCAACGTCATGAACATTTGGTTTGTCCTCCTAGGAATAGCTGGAAACAAGTGCTCATACTCGAATAATAACAATTTAAGTTCATTCCGTTCTTGTTGTTACAAATGTAAAAGTTTCTGGTCCAAAGTTTTCATAATTTCTGAATTCCGAAGATTCGGTGCTCCAAGATCAACAGAGTCCAATTGAATTTCTTCACTTAAATCCTCAGCTGGTGGGACAGGTACAATTAAATTAATTGCATGATTTACTTGGCTATCTCTTTCAACATACTCCTTTAACATGTTAATGTGGCAAAGTTGTTTTGTTTTCGCCTCCCATAAGTGTTTATGATCATTTAACCGTGTATGGACCGTAATACTGGGCCTGAAGGGGATTTTGTGGATTTGGCATGAGAGCAAGCACTCTATCATCAGGCTGAAAACTCCTATCCCTTGCATTTTTATCATATCTTGATTTCATTCTGTACTGAGTAGAGTGTAGATTTGCTCTTGACACCTCACAAGCCTTTGACAACTTGTAATTAAAATCAGAAACTTAATCAAGAAGACTGAGCTCAGTATCTTCATTAGAAAGAAGTTTCTCTTTCAAAACTTTCAATGGTCCACGCACAGTATGTCCGGAAACTAGTTCAAAGGGACTGAATCCTAAAGATTCATGAACGTACTCCCTAACAGCAAAAAAAAAGGAAATGAAAGCCTTCATCCCAATCTTTACTCGCATCAAAGCAATATAATCGAATCATATTCTTCAAAGTTTAATGAAATATTTCTAAAGCCCCTTTGCTCTCAGGGTGGTAGGCAGAAGATTTAAATTGTTGAATGCCTAATTCGTGCATAGCTTGTTGGAAAATTCCAGACATGAAATTTGACCCTTGACACGATTGCACAGATTTGGGAAGGCTAAATTGAGTATTAAAAAAACCCTGTATTAAATCTTTTACAATGGTTTTTGTTTTAATATCTCTCAAAGTAATTGCGTCTGAGAATCTTCTTGACGCACACATAAGGGTCAACAAATATTGGTTGCCTGACTTGGTCTTAGGCAAGGGACCAACACAATCTACCATAATTCTGCTAAATGGTTCGTCAAATGCAGGAATAGGTTGCAGATGAGCCTTAAGTATCTTCTGACTGGGTTTTCCTACCACTTGACACGTATGACAAGATCTACAAAATTTAGAAACATCACTTTTGATTTTTGGCCAATAAAAGTGAGTCAAGATCATGTGATAAGTTTTATTTATCCCTAAATGACCAGCCAGAGGAGTTTGGGCCAAGCTAAGTATTTCCTGTATGTGAGATTTAGGAACTTCAATCTGATAGTTCACTGACCACTCGTTACTAGCAGGTACCTTGGGAGGTCTCCATTTTCCCATACGAATTCCATTTTTAATGAACTAACACACAGGTACTTCAGTGGCTTCAGTTTCACTAATGGCCCTCTGAAACAAACAGGAGATCTTATGACCTTTTGCCTGTTCGACGACAAGTGATTGTCGTTTGTCACCATGATTAGATAAAAGACAATGAGTATTTAAACGAGGATCGCTGTGATCAATACCTTTTGATTGATCTAAACAAGGAGTGAAAATGAACTCATCAAAAACCTGACCAATACATGTGTCAGCTAAAGGAATACTTTTCTTATTAAAATCATTCTCAAGAGCTTTCCTTGCCATTGCTCTGGTAACTGCACAAGCTGGGTATAAATCATGGTACTCTGTTTCAATAGGATCAAATTTCTGATCCAAACAAGGCTTGTCAGTTACAAGTGGATTAACCACAACCTTGTCTCCAGCTAGGTCGCTGCCTAGTAACAAATGAATGCCCTCAACGGGTAAAGTAGACAATACACCGACTGTCACAGGTCCTGAAACTAAGTCTGATGACAACTTTACACAATAGAGAGGAACATTAACAAAACTGCACTCTACTCCCTGAATGAGAACACTCTCATTAGAACTGGACCTCTCAGAAAAAGTCAAAGTACCTGACAATTAAAGGCTCTGAGAAGCTTCTGTATCCCTTAAACTTTTAATAGGTATAGGATTGGCCAAATCACCCAAGAGTGATATAGAACCCTTCGACATGAATGGTTCATAGTTCTCCATAATAAAATCAGACTGGGGTTTATTACACCCAACAGATGTATTGCTTTCAGTAAATGACCGTGACCTTGACCGCTTAGAAACAGGAGCATTTGGGATAGGTTTATCTCGATTCTGATGCCTATATTTCAATTTGAAGCAATCAGAAATGACGTGTCCTTTCCTCTTGCAGTATGTACACATAAGAAGAGACAAGGATTTTGAATCAAGTTTATCAGAAGCTTGAGTTTTAGAAGTTGTGCCAGAATGAGTCTTAGAAGGAGTCGTATTAGGCTGAAATACCTTTCTACTAGTAGACTGCTCAGTGAAAGATTTGCCTACAACAAGAACTTCATGAGTTAAGGAATACTCATCAGCAGCAAGAGCAGCATTTTCCAAGATGTCGATCTTATGCTCGTCAAGATGAGTCTTAATGTCATTAGGAACACATTTCTTGAACTCATCAAGTAATACAAGTTGTTCGAGACTTTCATAATAATGTTCACCTTTCTTAGCAAAGCACCATCTCTTAAATAACTGCTCTTTTTCTCTTGCAAATTCGACAAAAGTTTGTCCAGCTTCTGTTTTATAGTTCTTGAATTTTAGCCGAAAAGCCTCAGGGACTAACGCATAACCCTTTAAGATGCATTCCTTAACCAAAGGACTTTGTTGTACTGACAGGGATGCGTAGATATGTTGAGCCTTGCCAAAAAGTACACATTGCAGTAATTGAGTGATATGCTCCCTTGGCCATTTCTAATTTTCAGCAATTTTCTCAAAATAAATAAAATATTTGTCTACTTCTTTTTCGCTAAAAAGGGGGACTAGCCTAATATTTGTTGTAATGTCAAACTTGAATTTGTATGTGAAGTGAGTTCGTGCTTTTCACTTGCAGCCTCCATTTCGTTCATTTTAATTTGAAATTCCTTGTCATCCTTCACTTTTTGCATCTCTCTCTCTTTCTTCAAATTGTAACTGTTTATCTCTCTCTCTCTCTCTCTCTCTCTCTCTCTCTCTCTCTCTCTCTCTCTCTCTCTCCTCTTTTTCAATTTATAATTTCATTTGTTTATCATTCTCTCTTGTTTGTTTCTCTCTTATTCTCCTCAAATTGCAATTGCAATTGCTTCTCTTTAAATTGCAACTGCAATTGTTTCTCTCTTTCCTCTTTTTGAAATTGCAACTGCAATTGTTTCTCTCTCTCTCGTCTTTCTGAAGCTCGAGCTTCCTTAACTCTAATTCCATCTTGTATTTAATTTTTAATTAATTTACTTTTACGTCAGTCTGATACCGAATTTCTGACAGAAGCCAAAACACTTTATCAAGAACATTCTTCTCTGCCATATATTGAATCAAAATGTTTTTAATTTCTTGTTTCGTTAAAGAAGATTTTGCTTCAGAAAGATCGTATTTTCTGGCAAGTTCAAGCAAACTCCTCTTTTTTCAAACTATCCAACTGCTACTGAGTAGGACTAGAAAGAAAAGTCTCCACTTTTGATGACATAGTGAAATAAAAGCCTGTTGTTTTTACCAAAGATTTCAAACAAAATATAAAATAGTACTTGGGATTTAAAAACTAGGGGAATTTAAATTTCAAGAAACAATTTTCTGAAATATTTTAGCCAAAATTTATATATCCCGGACAAGCCCCCAATTTTATATTGTTACGTGTAGGCTCGCACAAAGTAACAAAAGAAAAGAGTGAAGCGAACAAGTTTTATAAATTTTTAATAAAATAATTTATTTCCCTAGAAAACAATGTAAAATAAGGAAATAGGACGTACGGTTTTTGAATATAATCCAAAAATTAATCCTAGAATTGAAAAATATAAGTCCTATCACTAAAAGGCTCTAATTGAATCCATCTTTGAATCTCGATGAAATTCCAATATGAAAGGCGATGACGTCAGATGAGGTCGTTGTATTGATGGCAACAGATCCTCATTAAATAACAATTTATAATGTTCCCGTTTAGAATTCCAGAATAAATTTCCACTGAATGTCTTTGTCCCAGATCTTGTAGAGAAAAAGAGCACTTGTGTAGTTTTGTAGAGAATAAATTAATAAATTCCCCCAAAAAGATGAACTTCAATACAAATTGGCATCAACAAGGGAAACACCTTGTACCCTCAAGATGTAAGATACGACTCAATAGATCTACTACAGGTTTAAGCCGCGATTTTAGATCACATGGTGGCGAACGTGACGGGTTACGTGATCACTAATGGGAACAGCGCAGTTAACAAAAATGCCAATTATCACGTAGACAAGAATATCCCCATCTAAAAAGCGGATTCTCAAAATATCAAATCCCGTGAAAATAATCATTATAATAAAATGTAATGAAACAAAATTCAATTAGAAAAAATTTTAAACTAACACACAAGTAATTAAATTACATATCCGTAACAATGGTTACAAGACAAAATATGAAAATCGAGTAACTGTGCAGTATCTAACGTATTAAAGCAATATAGTACTGTAATATAAGACAAATATAATCCACTGTTATCCCTATTGCTATAGCTTCTATACACGTATCCAATCATGGTCCAACATATTTCACCAAAATCCTTTTTATTTATGTCAAGAGATTTATGAACTCCTTTCTAATCATGTAAAATGTCAATAAACAACAGAATGAACTGTACATGTAAACTTTTTAATAAAAGATGTCCATAGTAGCACACTTTTTCCACTTCGCAGTAAATATCACACTGCCTGGTCAACATAATCATCTTCTTTTCATAACCCCTCCACGTTATTCTTCTTCTTCTTCTTCTTCTTCTTCTTCTTCTTATTATTATTATTATTATTATTATTATTATTATTAGTAGTAGTAGTAGTAGTAGTAGTAGTAGTAGTAGTAGTAGTAGTAGTAGTAGCATGTTTAACATTATTATTACTTTAGTTGATATTGTTTTGTTGTTGCTGTTTTTACATCACTCGTTAATTATCGTTGTTTTAAGCTGATGTATTTTTCTACAAATAACGATCTGCCTAACATTTTATTCAGAATGAGTAATTGGGGGCTGAAAGAACATCTCATAATAATCGTCTACATGAGAAAAATTGTTAGCCTATGTCATCTCTCTTTATTGTTTTACTCGTTTGTTTGTTACGATACCACACACATTTACTGTTTTCAAAATGTTCACAGTCCGTGCGAGGCTTTACTTCTCATCATTATAGAACCATTTATAAAATTAGGTTTTTCTTGCATATACCCTTTAATACACTGAAATCATTTGCAGTTTTATTTCAATTCAGCCAGTGGACTAATTTCACACAATCTATCCCTATCCCTGAATGCCATTGTATACAAACACTTCCTAAGAACTACTTGCATGCAGATCTGTGATCGTCGCGATTAATGTGCATGCAATAAAACGTATTTACTGTTTGGATCAATATAATGACAAGGTCATGACTGAGAGATACATCAACTGGACATATATTCATTCAGTATTTATGGATTGGGTTTTCTTCAACCCCCGTCTTAAGGACTAGCGCATTATGTTGATTGTCTGTATCTCTGTTATCAATTTAGTTTCCTCAGAATAAGTTAATTTGCTCACTATTTACAGTTACCAAACTTTGTGGATAGTTTGCACTTAGTGCAGGGAAGAAATCTGTCAATTTTGGGGTCAAAAATCATGGTCACTAAGACTAAAGAAAACAAACTGGTTCCAGGATAATACCTGGACTTACTTTCCAAATTATCCATTTTTAGATCAATATATGAAAGGTCAAGGTCACTCTGCAAATGGATTCTCTTATCCACAATATTCTTTCCTTTTCATCAAAGTTAGACATTAATATTAAGTGCCGATATAGAAGGCGTGAGCGTAATGTAACGTTCACTGTACTCATACCACATCACTGTGGTGGATACCATTTTCATGTCTTAAAGTAGGTTAAACAGACAATGTGACTGATTTCTGAATATTCCCAAGGCGTGATATCATTTTAGAAGAAACATACGCTGTCAGCAATCAACACCCAGGGCCATCTGCATTGCTTTTTTTTTCTCAAGACCTTTGTTTAAATAGTTCATGATCTGGAACTTGATCGTAATTCCCTCGTGAAATGACAAGGGCGACCATGAAGATGATGACCATTTGTTGGTTATGACTCAGATTTTAAGACTGTTTATAACGTTTTCTCTTTTTTGTCTTCATGTCATTTTATTCTTTTAATAGGAGCAGAAATGGAGGTGAATCCTTTACTGCAGAATGTTATAGCTGTACATCACATAATTCAAGTGGTTAGCCCAGTGGTGTTTGGCATCATC
>JAECUM010042666.1:0-5000 GCA_016617855.1 Megalonaias nervosa
TCTCTCTCTCTCTCTCTCAACCGGAATAGAAAACAAAATTTTGGCATTTGGTTTTCTTTTCTCGATGAGCAAATTGTACAGACTGCGTTGCAAGTGTCTTTTCTGTGCTATCGTCTGAAAATGAGAAATTGTAAACTCTTGTCACACACTTCCATTTTATTCCAAATCCTATTAAAATAGGCTATGCATACACAATACCCGTCATGTAATGGGGCTATTTTTTGCGAAGACCTTCATTAGGGACACAATTTTTATCATACCGGTTTTGTTCTATAACTTATTCGAATGTGTTACTTAATGGACAAAAAATAAAGTGTCTGTTCTTCGCTATGCATAAACAGCATAGGCTTTGATCTTTCTATAAATCTGTCAGCCTTGGCCAGAAACAATTATAAGAAAGACAAAGCAGTTTTCGTGCTAAGTTTCTACTGTGGGAACGTGATTTATAATGAATTTGCTCTTTTCGTAACTCCATTGTCTGTCGAATTAATAAACTATGGACAACATAAATATTTAAAAGACATTACTGATTTTTATAAATTTTTCCATATGAAGCACTCATTGATATTAGTTTTCTGACACTTTAAGCATATTCAGAAATTCACACACACACACACACACACACACACACACACACACACACACACACCAGTTCTAATTTGTTCTCAGCTTAAGATTTTCAGGGTTGTGCCAAATATTTAATGCATGTGGCGTTGCGGCTCTCATTGAAGCATTTTTCTTATGATCGTGTGCCAGATAAATAAAGTAAAGATTGTTGCGTAACTTTGATGGTGCCAAGAATAAGACATGTGAAAAATTATATCAGTGATGTAAGAAATAGTTGAGCCTTCGTATTGTAAGTTGGCAATGTTCTCATCCATGAGGTCTTCCATAGCAAACAATGTGTAAGCTTTAGTACTATACGTTGGTAATTATCCGTGTGGCCCTCCAGTCAAAGAGTGTGTACCTGGTTTACAACGAAGACACAATTTCTTAGAATGTACATATGAACCTTGTCTGCAGCTGAAAAGCTCTGGACTTGAGATTAAATTTGAGTTTCCACTAACAAACAATGAAAAGAGGCTTTTAAAAAGTAATTCCTTTGTGATTGATTGACAGAAGACCTCATTCTAATATTCCAACTCAAGACTTCCATGATCTTCAGGCCTGCAATTCGTTCAAAATGGAACGTTACAGACAGTAGATTGCGCTACATTCCTTAAATGGGTGTCTTTGTAATCAAATTTTAGTTGAAGAAAAAAATGAGATATGTCTGTATTATTACGAAGTAAGTGACCAACAGAATCGAACTCAGTCTTTTAACGTCAAAGTCATCGATAACATCGCTGAGATAATTATATTTTTATCAAGAATGTAGACATTAATATTTTTCAGTGACATAATCATCTAACAATGCTGATGGTAATGCTGGACTGATTTATAAACATATTTCTAAAAGTATTTAAAAGCGACGACTTTTTCGGCTGGAGGATCCTTGTAAAGTGTATCACGATTAAGCATGTATTAGATAAAGCACAAATTCGATGACAACACTGTTTTTATTTATGTATCTGAATGTTGACTCTTGTCGTACACCATTGATTGTAATCAACTACACTGTAACTTGTAATCCGATCTAAACTGTAATCAACTGTGCTGTAACTTGTAATCGAGTCTAAAGTTGTAATCAAATTGGGTCTAAAACTGTAATCAGATGTACTATAACTTGTAATTGAGCCTAAAACTGTAATAAAATGTATTATAACTTGTAATTCGATCTATGCAACTGTAATTATATGTCCTGTAACTTGTTATCAGGTCGAAAGTAGTAATTAAATGTACTGTAACTTATAATCCAGTCTAAAACAATAGTAATCGAATGTACTATAAATTACTATGAGGTCTAAAACAGTAATCAAATATGCTATAAATTTTATCTTAGTCTAAAACTGTAATCAGATGAACTATAAATTGTAATTGGGTCAAAAACTGTAATCAAATATAAAAGAACTTGCAACCAGGTCTAAAACGGATAAACCACATTTAACTAACACTGAAGAAATTTCTATTTTTGAGCCTTTAAAAGCAAGACATGCCAGTCACGTTTCCGACGCGACAAATGCGTTGTCATAGTTTTTTGTTATGGCATAAATCATTGAGGTCTAAGACAATTCATTCTATTGCATGCTCACTAGCCCCTTTAACTTTGAGTTCAAGATATAAACACATATGTGTTAAGGTTTTTGGTTCGTTGTTTGTTTGTTTGTTTGTTTTTTAAATTTGTTAATACGTGTATTACCATAAGCCCTTGACAGATTCTCGTTCTGCTTGCAATTCGTCATTGGAAAGCCAAGATAGTTCATGTTGTGATATGCCTACACACACCTATAACCTTGGAGACAAGGTCACATTCATATAAAGTTTACATGAAAGTTTTGGAGAAAGTGTTTTCATTGGCTCATATTTTCCAAACTCCTTGATGGGTTTGATCATTGCTTGTCACAGCGAAGGTAAGACAATTCATTTATTGACATACACACTTGACCTCTTTGACCTTAGGGTCATGGTCACAGTGTCACAGTCATAGAAAATTTGCATTCGCGTATTGATTAAAAAGTTTTATTTCGTTTGCTTATATTTTATAATTGACTGGATAGGTTTCTTCATACCTGGGGTTATGAAGCTAAGACCTTCTTCGACATGCACTCTCGTCCCTTTTTGCATTAAGGTTTTGACTAGAGATTTTTCAATTTGCTAAACACCTTAATGTATTTTCTTCATACATTGGATGAATCATTATGAAGGTAAGATAATTAATTACGCAAGATGCTCGCTCAACCTTTTGACCTTGTGGTCAAGGTCACGCATTTTTGTTACATGACTGTGTTGAATGAAGGCTCAACATGGCTTTCTCGTATTTAATTCGGTTTCTCAAGAATTATACGTAAGCTATCATAAGCATCAAACCTGGCGTTCAGATATGTCTTGGTGTTCAGATATAACTTGGTGTTTAGATATGTCTTGGTGTTCAGATATGTCTTTGTGTTCAGATATGTCCTGGTGTTTAGATATGACTATCACTAATTATGACCTTTTTCTCAAAGAATGCAGCAAAGTAGTGACAAATGAATCAGTACTCTACTGCTGTACAAATGTCTGACTTGCATAAGTAACGTTAGCTACGCCACCTTCACCCCGAAGCAATTTTAGGTTAGCACAGCGAAATAAATGTTGTTTTGGGGGTTTTTTCCGGTCGGTTTTTTTTTCTGTGTCATACCGTTGTTTTTCACATTGTGCCAGATCTTGTCTCCCAACAATATGGAAATTATTCAGTTGTAAAATACACTTTTCACTTCTAACGAACGTAAACAGTCACTCGATTCAACATTTTCTTGTTATTGGTCGTAAAGTAATAAAATGCTTGAGTTCAAACCTTAGGCTATTCATTATATAGCAAATCATGGCAGATTAACACCATGCTGTGATGCATGAGTGACCGACCATTTCATTTTGGTTGCTTAGCTATCTTTACAACAACAACAACAACAATAATAATAATAATAATAATAATAATAATAATAATAATAATAATAATAATAACATAGCTATACAAAAAACAAGAACAAGGCATTATAAAATTAGTGCCCTTTTAATTATGAGATGCGAGTTTGAAGTGCTCAAAGAACAACGAGATACGTGTTTAAAATGCCCATTTGACTATGAGATACGCGTTTAAAGTGCCCTTTTCACTGTGAGATACACCTTTAAAATGTCCTTTTAATTGTGAGATTCGCGTTTAAAGTGCCCTTTTTTATTATGCAGTTTTATTATGCGGTACGCATGAGATACGCGTTTAAAGCACCCTTTTCACTATGAGATACGCCTTTAAAATGTCCTTTTAATTGTGAGATACGCGTTTAAAGTGCCCTCTTGATTGTGAGGTGCGCGTTTAAAGTACACTTTTCACTATGAGATACGCGTTTAAAGTGCACTTTGGACTATGAGATACGCGTTTAAAGAGCCCTTTTCACTGTGAGATACACCTTTAAAATGTCCTTTTAATCGTGAGATACGCGTTTAAAGTGACCTTTTTATTATGAGGTACGCGTGAGATACGCGTTTAAAGCGCCCTTTTCACTATGAGATACGCCTTTAAAATGTCCTTTTAGTTGTGAGATACGCGTTTAAAGTGCCCTTTTTTATTGTGAGATACGCGTTTAAAGTGCCCTTTTGATTGTGAGGTGCGCGTTTAAAGTACACTTTTCACTATGAGATAAGCGTTTAAAGTGTCCTTTTTTGAGGACAATTGCCATGCCCTTATGACATTCTGGAGGATATAATTTTGAGGCACACACGTTTTTTCTTGTTAGAAGTGTGCAACAAAGTGTGCATGTTTGCCACAGGTATCCCAGAATATTACTCTGACCCCATTTTACGACATTATGCTGACTTGACCCCTTTTTACAACATTATGCTGCAATCATTATACAGAGAAGCCATTAATTTTACGGTAATAAAAACACAGAACTCATTCTCTGCTAGGATTTAACATGAGCCTTGAAAACTACAACAGGTTGAACAGGTAAATATTATGGAAGTATACTTAAGACATTTTCTTTGCTTAAACACTTGAGAAAGATTAAGTAAACTTAAATTCTGTAATAAATTACTTACGTTTTTAGTGCAATGAATATTTGGAATATCGTAATTTCTGGAATAAATGCAATTCTTGTCTTATCTTCACACGTGTGGACAAAACATGACTAAGTGTGTCTTGGCTACCTATGCAATACAATACATTGATGGCAGACAAACTCTGAAACTTGACATATTAGATGGAACTATCACACGAAGAACTTGATTCAACGTGTGAAATTGGAATTTCATCTACAGCTATGTATTTTCAAAGTTAACATCTAAATATTCGACAAAGGAAACGGACTTGTCAAGAACTCTTGTGCAATAAGCAGATAAAATTTAGAAACCCCACATATGAAATG
>JAECUM010042666.1:10000-12971 GCA_016617855.1 Megalonaias nervosa
AATCAGAAACATGGTCTGGTTCACACGCGAGAATGTTTAGGTAGGAAAAAAGATAGCGACATCATATCCACCATCATGCCTCAGTACATAAACTACGGCTAACTATAATGGCCATCTGTGTGAATCCATTGGTTCTGTCGAACCAAGGATAAACCTCCACACTTTTGGTCTGAGAAACGTTATCACAAAACCGTTACACAAGAAGCCAAAACACCGAAAAAGTTTCATGGAGAAATGCATTCTTTGACAGAACACCGCCAAATTACGACCATGCTAACATACGTCTAGTAAAAGAAGAAATGCATTCCTTGACAGAACACAACCAAAACACGACCATGTTGATCGACAACTAGTAAGACGTGAATATAGAGGAAGAAACAAAATCATAAAATTTAAAATAGCATTGAAGAAAAAAGATCGTTATGACAAAATGCCAGTACTCGGTAGCTGGACTTTCGCCCAATTTACATTTTTTAGCTAATTTCCACAAAGGACTGAAATCAGAATATGACCATATGTCATCATACGGCGATTAATGGAAATCAAGCAAATGTCACTTGAATTGATCTTTTAATCTATGCATTTTAATCTATGCCAACATATGCTTGTAAGAGGAGATTATATGCAAATGAAAATAAAATATTGCATATTCTGCAACAGGATTTCTAATAGTCCAGAAATGTACGCACAAAAGCGACCAAAATATAAGCGTGTTTTACCGGACCAAGAAACTGATTAGGCTATGTTTTCTATTTTCAGTCGGGGGGGGGGGGGGTATGGGCAGACGTGATTGGCATTTCTTATTGACAGAATCTGAACAAGAAATTTGTGGTCTTTACCTTTTCAAAGATGCAAAACTAACACCCCCTGCATATCCAAATGACACGCCACTTTTAAAGCTGTCTTTAACTTTAGTAAATTTTGTCTAATGCAAATAGCATGTGTGCCTTCAATCTTCAAGTACACCACTCAAAAGCCAACATCAATGTAAACAATCTTGATGACCCCACTCGACCTTTTCTATAACAAGCAAACAGCTGCTATATTAGTTGGAGTGCAAAGCACTTTGGCACGAGTATCTCCTCTTGCTTTCCAACAAAAACTTTAGTCGCTGGTAATAGTTGATCCGAATGGATGTACGATGGTAACTATTCTTGCTTTCTTAGCGTTACATAAGTTACTTATTCGGTAAGGTTTGGGTGCATGCTTTTATTTTTTATCTTATTTTTTACCGATTCGTGTGTTACTCGACTAGTTGTACTAGTCGCGGATCTTTATGTTATGCGCTTGGGGTTAATCTGAAGCAAACGGACATTGCAACTTTTTCTATCGTCATAATCCAGAGTGACGTCATTTGTAAATCGTTTCTGATTCCTAAAAATATAAAGCTTGATATATCTCAGTAATTGGATTTACAGCCAAATACAGCTTTCTGTCTTTCTGGCATTGGGGCGGTGATAAAATATTTTTATTGAGTATGTCAACATTTTCCTTCGGGAATTTAAAAAGAAATACTTCTCAGTGCATAAAGATATCTTTCACGGATGTGAGCGCATAATGAGTCTCAAAAATGTAACACCTCCGTAATTCCATGACACTGCTATCAATATAACTCTATCCGTCAGCAAGGGGTGTTTTTGTACAGATCATATTCAGTGCGACAGGCAAATATTTTTTAAATAACGATAATTAATGCTACTAAACGCCCATAACGCAGGAGTTGGCAGCGTACTTATTATCGTGCAACCAATCTGAATGCGAGTCGATGCTCTGATTCTATGTGTGTGTAAAGCCAAATATACGCCAGACCTGCACACTTACAATCCTGTGAGTTTGACAGTAGGCGATTCGCATGTTAATACCCAAACTGGGCGCTGAGAATCGCGTTGGATAGCTAAATTTTCCGAGTTTTAATATATCTAAATCAGCGCATTCATGTCAATAACAATCGAATAGAGAAGCGGTTTTATTAATCCGGCAAAAGGAAAACAAGAGAAGCACGCAGAAAATCGTCTGCAAGACTATTTTCTTGTATCCGTGTCGATCCATACAATGTTTTGATGTGGTACAGAATCCGATAACATTAAAGCTAAATTATTTCTTTTAAATTCTCTTTTTCACGATTTCTGGAATGAAAATGTTGATTCTTGATATCATCCTTGGTCGCGAAAAGTAGCAATTAGTTTCTTTTTCTGCCATGAAACATCTGCAATATTGTAAAATAAAACTTTCGGTTGATATCGGATTATGCAAGAAATCGTCTTAAGTCTTTAATCTGACTTGCGACTAATTTGTTTTTCGAAATTAAGATGAAATCCAATGATGAGGGTTCTCAACTGAAAGAGCAATTCTGTTTTATAAAAAAGGGCTTCAAAGATCAAATCCAATTTAATTAAATTATTATTGAGAAGATGTTATCATACCCAGAAATCGAACGTCTTTCTGTCTTTGTAACTACAATTTGAAGCCTGTTTCTACAATTATTACGGATTATTTATGAAGGAAGAGCTTTATGTACAAAGAAAAACGAAGAAATCAGATGAAAAGCGTAGACAGCGATATGACACTTTTTCATAAGGAATTTGATTTCATCGGTTACGTTTTGAATTGCAGTATTTCACATGATTCACAGGGAGAATCTATCCATAAGAGCTGGGTATAAAGGAAAGGCAGGGATGTAATGGTCTAAAAGCTATCTGTAAAACAATAAATTACCGCTTGTATAATGATTATATTCTTTTATTGTTAAAAAAACAAGAACAACCCTCCCCCTCAAAACCCCCATTGTATTGCAGGTCCATGAAAACCAATATGTTCAGTACATAGCTATAGGTATTATACAAATGCAAACTTTGTAAAGACGGTGTACCGTTATATTACTGCCTTAAATTAAATGATTCTTTAATCAGCCGGAGTCTTTATGATCTTTATTACTACATTCAATAATGTGTTATTATATATATATATATAT
>JAECUM010042667.1:0-16944 GCA_016617855.1 Megalonaias nervosa
AAACACAGATATGACTCAGATAAAAAATTTAAATATTTGACAGTTAGGATAAACTATACTGTTGGGAATAATAAATGTATGTTTTCAGGTGATATCGTGATGAACATAGGTAGCTGAATTGTAGGAGGGCATAATTTAAACAAATAGATCCTGAGAAAAGTAGAAACGAAAAGAAACACGTGTGCATTAAACAACGTTTATAAGTATGACAATGGTTGAAATATATGGTTAATGTTACTTTTTGAAGTTAAATTCTAGAACTGTTGTTTTCGTTTTCTTTTTCCTTTGTTGCAGTGTCTAAGCCTTTAATTAAAGTCTGCAAATTAAAAACCGACTGATTCTGCAATGAGCTAAATAACGTGACCTGAAAATGCAAAGACACTATGTAAATATGATTTTGAAAGCCTATCACACTGTTTATGATTTCACGCAATGAGCCTACAGCTAACTGAAACAAGTACTTGGTAAAATTTTTCATTAATCGTATCTCTTTGCCAACAAATGCATTTGTAGTACCTTTGTCACCGACTCCACCACGTGTGTCTTGCCTACTCCAGTCAAATTAGCATACTTAACTGATAACATGACAACAAATGGAATATAGAGCGTTTAATAGATTTCTCTAATTTATGTTAAGGTTATCATTTTCTTGATAGATTGCGGGTTTAATGATATGCATTAAAACAACTAGATGCTAAAAGTGAGAGCAGTGAAGATGGTTAACGAGAGAAAGTTCAAAAGAATAGGTCTCAATTTTGTGAAAATGAAAATTTTAAAATAATTATCAATAAATGTGTACTGGATTGTTTTCTAATTAATGCATTTGTTCCAGTCACGAAGGTTATAACAGCATATGCTATTACAGAAGGGTTTATATATGACTGTTATGTCTATTTAATTTAATTATTTATTTGTTAGTTTTAAATTTTTTAATTCCATTACATGCTATTGTAATGTAACTTTGTTTACTGGATTTGACATTGTCCAGAATTTGAGTTCAGTTCAGTTTGACCTGGCTGTTATTTGTTTTTACTTTATTGATAAACAACTAATAATAGAAACAGTGTATCTAGTTGCTGATCTCGTTGCAAAATCAATGACAGTTTTGGTAAACAACTTCTTTTTTCTTTCTCAGAGTAAGAATCATTAACTTAAGTCAAGGTCATACCTGGATTACGTGACAAGTAGCATGTATCTATTTTTTTTTCCCAGAAGAATGAACTTTTGACCCTTATCCGGGAATCTGTTTTACGTCTTGATTAGCGTATAACTATTGTATTGATAGAAGTTTATCAGTTGGGCTCCAAATAACTGACACGTTAAGTTGTTATTATGTTGTGACCAGTTTGGGGTGAATTTTTATTTTATTCGAATAATTGTGCTCAAGTAAATCTTTTCCCTGGAAATACATAAGTGCTCTGACAAAATTCTTGGATAAAGACATATATTGGAAGTTACAATGACCTCAAAACTGGAATAATATATTCTGTGATTCAACAAGAGACTGTTGACACAACAGCACTTCACTGACCACAACAGACGTCATCGCCTTCCAGTTTAGATTTCATCGGGACTCGAACTCAGTTTCATTCAAGACTTTTTATTACTAGGAATTCTATTTTTTTAATTCTTGGATTATTTTTAGATTTGATTCGTAAAGCCATAAGTTCTTTTTTCTTAATTTTTCACTTTGTATTCCTGGGAAATAAATTATTTGTTAAATTTTACAAAGCTTGTTGCCTTCACTCTTTTCTGTTACTTATTTTAAGAGCGTAGACTCGTAACATTACTTAATTAAATATTTTATACTAAAGTCTTATGCTTTAGATAAAAGGTATAAGACGGGCATATGTCATTCAAAATCCCATCAATGACAGAGTTAGCAGTTTTAAAAGCTTATAATTTGCAATTGTCTTTTTGTATCATACTGGTGACGGTTTCTACGTCTGAGGTATTGTGGTGAATGAATTGGTATTGTTGTTCTAGATCAGAAGAATCAAAAGGAACACAATAAATATCATAATCTATCCCCGCACGATTTATATCAATAATTTTCTTTAGTCTTTCTAAAACTTAGCCAGTTATATTATAATTCATTTGACGGAACACCAAGAAAACTTTGCTTTTTGCCCTACTATTGGATGTAATTTTACTTCAGTTATTTTTCATTGTTCTAATACTTTAATTTATGTACCTATAAACATGTTTCGTTGTTCTTTCGTCTCCATTTTTTATATTAAAAAACGTATTAATTTGTCCTTATTGTTTTTACATGTGGCCTATATCAAGGCAATACAATAGCAGTTTTCGGTCTACGCTGTGATGACTTTTTTGTAGCATTTCTTAGATCTATTGTTTACTAACGTTTTTGAACCATTTTGGTATTATTGTAAGTGTTGGTCTTTGGTATTACTGTAAATTTGCTACTTTCACCTTTCAGTGTGTTCTTCATATTGGGTTATGTTCATGAGAATTATGGCTATAACATGGTATTATTGAATTTGGAAACTGTTCAGAAAATTTTGAAAAGGTAGCAAAGTGAAAATAAAACAATATCAAATACATGTTAAAATTTAGACAAGTCGATATGAAACAAGTGACTCAATGGGTTGTATTTATTGCAATGTTTTAGCATTTTTTGTATTGAACAAATATATGCCAAAGGAAGAGATCAATCCGTTTTCAAGACTGTTAAGAGCGATGTGAACAATTTCCAGACATTCACGATAATAAAGATAAATACGATTATAAACATCACTGAATGTGGACGACAAATATATTTCGATTATAAAATCTAAACCAAATAAAGTAAAATAGTTTGATATATATTCCACAACTCTTGTTTTCGGTAGCTTAGCTCCGATTTTACACACGCTCAAGCTAAGTCAAAGTTATCTCTTTTTAACGTCTGACTGGGAGTTAAAACACCACGTGCAACATCATTTTATCCAATATTACCACTACAGATAACGGAATTAACTTTAGCTTGTTAAAGAGCTTCGTAATTAAAATCATTTGATAGCAGAAATTAAATACTAGTCTTACAAAACAGTATAGAATTGCATAGTTTTTGACTGGTAGAGGTTAGCATGGCAACAGCTTCCTGTGGTATACTCAGATTAGCTAATAGTTTGAGTGTCATGAATATCTAGCTATAATTTTAATAATCTGTCAAGTTTCTCTGCATCATTATTGGTGTTTGCTAAACTGTTAAGATAAAGAATACCATGAGATTGTAACCTAAGATAAAACTAATTTCAATTTTAATTACGACGGTATAGTGAGTAATTCAATAAGCTATAAGGATATATCTCACGTGGAATACGATTTGATAATTACCTAGTATAAAAGATACAAAACAATATAAATACAAACCACGAAAATGGTTAATTATCCAAGATGCTGAAATATCAAAGAGTTCCAATACAAAACAAGAAAACATTTCAGAACGGGAAATATATGAGAGACAGAGATTCAGAAGTAGATGAAAGCAAACATGGAATCATATTATTATAACGGGATTAAAAACGTAAGCCTAAAATATACATATATTACTTATTTGAGAGCTGACTGTTTTTATTCCCATTATCACCATTGAAAGACAACTTGGAATCCAAGTAAATAAGTTCGATAAACAAATATATTTTATAAACTACAAGCGATAACAGAGATGGTATACTATCCATTTCGTTACAGAGAGCATATATTTTAATATGTTTTTTAATGTGTTAGACAATGTAAACATATTTTATCTGAACAGTAAAAATAAAAAGCAAAACGCAGAATTAAGCTTTTAATGGGCTTGAATTTCTGTTTAAGTAAATAAGTTGGACGGAGATTCACCATAAGTGAAATTACTTATCTTATATTCTAAATATATTTTATAATATAACAATATATTATCAGTATATTTATAAGATTTTGATATTTCATGATTGTAATTTGTACGTAAATTCGTTTGTTGTCGATTGGTACATTGATTAAATAGACGTTTTCGTACATTTCTATGTTTAGAGTCTTTTATAAGTCTGGTGTTGTCAATACTCTTGTATATGGTTGTCATCTTTGTCAGTTAACTTTTAAGCCCATAAAACAATTGTATTGGTGCACAATAAATTCATGTTTAGAAAGTTCTATACGTTTTTTTTTTTTTTTTTTGATATAATCATCATCATCATCATCATCATCATCATCATCATCATCAATCCCTTAACCCAAGAGGTCGTTGGGGCACCACAGCTGACTTTACAACCAATTCTCTCCATCTTTCCCTGTTCTCTACTGCCCTTTCGGAATCTTCAAATCCCATGCCTGCCCATTCCTTAATGTTGTCTTCCCACCTCTTTTTCTGTCTGCCTCTTCTTCTGCACCCTCGCATTGTACCTTGCAAGATTATTTTTGCCAGTCCAGATGATCTTGAGACATGACCGTACCACTGCTAAAACCGAAGTGGTACAGTCATAATATAAAGAACACCTTAAATAGAATATATTTAAAGGTAGCTTGTATCGTATGCAAATACCTGTAAAATACCACCAAACATTCATCATCTTCAAATGACATACGATTATCGATTAATTTGTGACTTGTTTCCCATTTAAAGTTTTTGATCGACATTGAGTGTCCACATGGCCCGGTTATGTAAACATTTTATCGTCTGGGGACATAACGAATGACATTGATCTTTTCATGCCTAATACTGCTGTCGCTAAAACACCCGTGCTTTGCTTTGACACGTCTATTTGCTACTGTGCTACTTCCCCTTCTAATGCTATATTCGATCTACAGTAACATATAATCTTTGAGCAATTATAATTTTGTCTTAATTATTTTCAGTTAAGTATCATTAGTTCTGGTGTAATAATATGATGTCTTGGATCTTGAGTCCAATAATCATATATTTGTGTAAACATGTCAAATAATATCTCTCATTACGTAACTTTTTTACATGCCCGCATTGGCTGAGTCTTAGGCTAGAACCCAAGCAAACAGAGATGGAATGTCAGCGATCTGTAAAGACGAGTGCTTTAAACCCGGGGCCCCCATTTTTAATGTACTTATTGTGTTCAGTATTAAGTATTGAAAACAAATTATACTTCGTAATCTGGGAAGAGAATGTACGCGAACCTGAATTAATATAAGTTGTTTGTTTATGCGTGATATGTGGTGGAGCGCTGAAGTGCAGTTGGTAAGATTAATGTTTACTGCTGAGAATTAAGTACTGATTACTAACTTTTTGATTTTGCAATTTTTGCTTAATGTGGTTTAACTTTTCAGTGTATAAATTAATGAGAAACGGCACCAGTCACTAAATTCTTATCGAATGAAGAAGCGGTTGCTTGATATTTATCTAACAACGGTTTTAACCTCAAAACTTATTTGATTCAATTAATTGGGGAGGGATTTTTAACAAAGGATTATGTGCCTAAGCTATGAATTAACTGTGAGGAATAAATATCTAGAGGATGGGGTGCTGGGATTTGAAAAAGAAATATAGTGTCGGTGGCCGTGGGTGCTTGAGTAAGCAAAATTCAAATGGCAGTGTTTGTTGACTTATCTAGAATAAATACGGTATAACTATGTCATCGTTGATGATACGTTGTTTGTTTTAAAAACATAGCATGTCTGCGTTGTGCTGTATAGGTTTTGGTAGTATATGAAATATGTATGTCTCCGTGGCAGAGGTAAGGAGTTTAGGGTGTCTGTTTCAAAAATAAGTTTGAGTGCTTACGGCTGATCGAGAATGAATCACATCAAATGAAAATTTGTATCATGTATGGTAGGTTGTTGAATTTTATATTTTAAAAAAATCATAAGTGGTGACTATGTAGGTAATACTTTATTTATATTGTGTAGAGAGTAGAATATTCGTTCTTTAAAACATATTTGAGCCACAATAAAGCAAAGTTCTGATTTGGTTGTAGGTGATTATTAAAATCTACAATGATTTACTATTACGGTAAACACCTCCGCACCCCACCCCCACGAACACAGACATAGCTATATATGTGTGGGTGTGGGTGGGGGTGTGTATTAACAAAATAAACCAGTATAATATCTACACGTTAGATTCTTAGGATAAATAAAAGAACGAATGAGCGAGAGGAATACAAATATAAGTAATGGGTTTTTAAAGATGTCATTAGGATCCAATGGACGGAATTTACAGTGGGATAGGGAAAATACAATTTTGGACAATGTAGAAACTGAAACTTAAAATTTAGTCACCAGTTATTATGTACTTTTGAGAGAGTGACGTATGTAAGGTGAATTTGTTTGCATTTAAACACGCACAGTGGAGAGAATGTTGGCATACCTCTCTGCTACTTTGATGTACTGTGGCTGACAAGTAGTGTAGTGGGATACTATAGCGACAATGGGAAAATACATTACAGATCCCCCCCCCCCCCGGACCGTATAGCGACACGATACATAGCGACAAAAAATCACCCTGGGACTGTGTAGCGACAATGGGAATTTTGTATAGCGACTAGCACACCATGGGACTGTATAGCGACAATGGGAATTTTAGGGACAAGAGGAATGGAACAGGTAGGGTGACGTCTCGGTACTGGACAGTTGCAACAATATAGCAAGTACCGTGGCGTCATGCCACCTGTGTCATTTCTATATAAAGTCAGAATCATTCGCGTTCGTATTTGTGGATAGTATATAGCAAGTACCGTGACGTCATGCCATTTCCATATAAAGTTTGAATCATTCGCGTTCGTGTCAGTGGATAGTATAGTATATTTTATATATTCGTTTTTTTCCATAGATTGATGAACATCAATCTATCATACACAATTTATACGATCGACTAAAAAAAATTTTTAGATAAGAGAATAATGTTTTAGGGAGTTAAATATAAATTATAAAATCAAACAAAAAAAATTTTAGGCAAGAAAGAATAAATCTTTCGAGGTAGTGGAGTAGCCCTGAAAAGGGCCTTTGGGTTTATGTTAACACCATTTCGTTAACATAGAGGGCATCGCATAGGTCTTCTTCTCTTTCTCAAAGTTCGTCTAACCTCTGGTCCATAAATCAGAACTCGCTTCAGACAGCCTTGTCTTTCCACATAGGTCCTTCTTTTCCAAATGCTTGTCTCGGTCATCCTAACGATTCTCCATAATGATCTGACATACATGGGTAAGTCCGTACGGAAAAACAACGACGATACGAGAACAGGTGAAGGGAATGAAGTGAACCGCGTTTATTTATAGTGGAAGACCGGATCGAAACGGATTGAAATTGTTTACCAATCCTAGCACGCGTTACAAAATTCAGTCATTTCGTGAAGTCTGTCTTCCAATCCGAAGAGAGCTACCTGTCACGTCACATTCCCTATATAGGTGCGCTAGCGTCTGCGCGCAGTGAATCGATGCGACATTGTTTTGTGAAACATGACTGAAACTAAGAAGACAATGAATTGGGGTGCACCGGTTGTGGAGACGAGAAGCGATGGCATAGCAATGGCTACCAAAGTTAACGCAGCGCTACTTCCAGAAGAGACCGATTTCAATTGGGATTTAGTAGATTTTCTCTCTTCGCAAGAATTGGTTCCACTACCAGTACCTTCGCCACCTTCTCCTTCTTTACCACACGTCGAGGATTTTAAACAGAGACAGAAAGAAGAATTGGAGAAATTTTTACAACAGCAGAAAGAGGCAGAACAAGCATTACTCCTTGAACAGCAAGAGCGAGAAGAAGAAGAGGCAAGAAGGAAACGACAGGAAGAAGCAGCAGATAAGAAACAAGGTTTAGGAGAGAAGGAGAACAGTGAACCTCAAACGGTAACGGTAGTCTTGGACATTTTGGCCGAGTCAAGAAGTCTGAAACAAATGTATCAGACCTCTTTGTTACGACACAAGAGAAAAAGACCTTCCCGAGCCAAACAGTCTAACCCTGTTACTACACCGGAGACACCACCCCTAATGATTTCTACCAAATCATTGACAGGAGCAAGTCCAGACGTAGGCCTTGGCCGTGGCAAAGGCTTAAGGCAGTTAAATCTGATTGCTTCTCGTTCCTAAAGTTGCTTTTTAAAAAACAACAAACACCCAAAGGCCCTTCTCAGGGCCACTCACTTCTTTCGAAAAGAGATAATATTCATTTTGCCAAAATCAATTAAAACTCAAAATCCCTTGTTTAACTCTGTGATGTACGTGTGTGAGTGCGTGAGTGTAGGCCTTATTATTCTAAACAATGAAAACCAAGAGACACTTACGTTTCTTCAATCTGGTCTATTCTGGTACAAATATTACAATTCAATGTCACAACACAACATAACATAACACTTTTTTAAAAAGTTCATAGACTTCTTCTGTCTTTTTTCTTCTTTCACTCTCTTTGTTTTTTGATTTTCTTCACTTTCACATTTTTTCCTCCTCTTCTTCCTCACTTTTTTCTCGCCTTCTTTTCTTTTCTGTCTTCTCTTTCTGAACGTGTCTGGGTTCTTCTTTTCCCGAGGGTACCTCTTCTTCTTCCTTTTCCTCCTCCTGCTCCTGTTGTTTCTTAGGGCAGTCTGAAGACAAATGTCTTTTCTCTTGACAATGATAACCAGTATCTTGACTTTTGTCTCTTCTGACACTGGTCTTGTTTTTTTTTTTGACGCTCTGGACATTCTGTAGCCCAATGCTCTTTCTTCTGACAGATATAGCAAGTATCTTGACTTTTATCTTGAAAGGAGGGAGAGTAGTCCTTCGGCTTGACTGAAGAAAACTTTCTTATGACACCTCGCAAAGCTCTAATCAGAAGTTCGATCTGTGTGGGTTCTTCCATCGTGCTGGTCAGCTTGAGAGCAAAATGAATACTGACAGGGATGGTACCAGCCCTTTATATATACACTGAGTCTGACATGGATATATAGGGGTCCATGGCATTTCAAATGTAGCCATTTGACTTTTTCCAGTCAAGATGAAACGATCGCATCATTTAGTAAAGAAAGGAGAAAAAAGTAAGAGGCAGAAACGTGATTAATCGCCTCGCACAGTAGCTGAAGTCTTGGCTCAAATTCATGCCAGCGATTTTGAAGATGAGATGAGTGAGCCAGAATCCAGACCCAGAGAGTCTACACCCAGTCAAAGTCCATCACCACCAGTAAACTCTGAAAAGTACTACCACATTCGAGAGACGGACAAACACTTCTCTAGAAAATTTAGAACCACAGCCTACACATACACGGTAAAGTTTAAAGATTTCAACTCCGACGTACCGTTGGAGAAAGCAGAAGGGTTCATCACCGATGTGTGGGATTCTTTGTTAACCACACTGAAACAGCAATGTGAAGCCAAAGAAGACGATCGCTTGAGACTTTCCATTCATCACGACAGTTTGAAGTCCCCCGTTTGGATCGAGTTTAGCAGCCCGACAGAATTGACACCTTCCAATGTCATGGACAAGATTCAACACGTGCAACAATCCAACGACAAGTTTCACATTACCGACGGAAAAGCGACAGTGTTCATGACCCACGTGTCTTTTCGGCAAGGGACAGGACAACATGGCAAAAAGGTGATCTTGGTAGAAAATCTTCGCAACATCAAGCGCAGCCTCGTTCAGATTAACAACCCTCAAGACAAGATGTGTTTAGCCCGTGCCATCGTGGTGGGACGAACGTATGCCGACAAGAACGACACGACAGAATGGAAAAGAGCCTGGAAAACTATTCAACGATTGGACCGACCCAAACAACAAAGAGAAGCAGAACTCCTGTTACAGCAAGCGGAAATTTCCAAAGACACACCCTGTGGCATTCCTGAAATGCAAATACTGCAAGACGTCTTGGCTCCATGCTACACCTTGAAAGTACACCCTCAAGAAGTGCGCTGACCTCTGTTGTTTCAAGAAAAAAATTTCAAAGGCGGAAAATACATTCACGTCTATCATCACGATGAACATATCGATGCCATTACCAGTATCACTGCATTTCTGGGATACGGTTATTACTGTGAGAAATGTGACTATGGCTATAACAATCGAGAGCAACACAAGCATTGCGGATCGAAACGTGAGGGATGTTTAACCTCTAAGCCCTGTCTAGACGAAAGACAAGAACGAGTGCATTGCCAAGTTTGTCAGCGCACGTTTGTCAGTACAACCTGTTACCAACAACATCTAAAGCCGCAAGGTTCACAGCGGAAATGTGCTTGTCAGCTTCTGAGATTGTGCCCTACTTGTGCCAAGGCGCACATCTGTTCAGGAAAGAAGCGATACCAGATTTGTCGCCAAATCGTGGACTTGGAACACCAATGCTACATTCAAAAATACCAATCCATACATGAAGAAGAAGATAATGACCAGAAGAAAGGGAATTTCGTCTTTTTCGATTTCGAATGCATGCAAGAGACTGGCATTCACATTCCAAATTTCTGCGTGGCTCACCGAGCGTGTGAGAAGTGCATAGAAGAGCCTATCTTTACTCGTTGCTCTCAATGTAGCAAGGTTCCTGGAGGACGTGAAAAAACCTTTCGGGGACCGAACACACTGGCCGATTTCGCCCAATGAATCTTACACCCTATCGACGAGACGTGGAGCCAAGAAGACATCGAACGTTACGGAGATTGTCATCGCCATGCCACTGTAATGGCTCACAATTTCTCTGATTATTATGGACAGTTTCTTTTGAGATACTATACGGAACAAAGTACCGAACGTCCTAAAGTGACTTTGAAGGAAGCCAAAATCATTTCCATGCAAGTGGGTCAAGTGCAGTTTAAAGATTGGATGAGTTACTTGGCCATGCCTTTGAGTCGCATGCCTAAAACGTTTGGAATAACAGAAATAGCCAATGGCTATTTTCCACATTTTTTCAATACCGAAGCCAATCAACAACACGCCGTTCTGCCCCATTTGCCTCAGGCTCACTACTACGGCCCCGACAACATGCGTACCGAACAACGAGAAGCTTTCTACTCTTGGTACCACACTCACGTTTTGGATCCTTTCGACATTCAGGAAGAAATGTTAAAGTATTGTCGTTCTGACGTGGACATTTTACGACGTTGCTCTGGAAAATTTAGAGAATTATTCATGGAATACGGAGGGATCGATCCTTTGAAAGAAGCTTGCACCATTGCCAAAGCGAGTTCCTTAGTGTACCGACAACGATTCATGCCCGAGAACACCCTAGCTGTCATCAGTCCTCAAACGACTAACTTTGTCAAACGTCAGAACTCGGTCAAAGTCCTACGCTGGTTACATTACTTGTGCGACAAGGAACACAAATGGATCCAACGCGCTCGCAACGGAGGAGGCTAAAAGACCATCGGAAGGTATTCAGTGGATGGCTGGGACTTTGAAAACCCCTAGATCGTGTACGAGTTTAACGGCTGCTTATTTCACGGATGTGCTATCTGCTACCTTCAACGTAACACTAAAAATCAGTTTTTACAACGGACCATGGAAGATTTGTACCAGGGCACATGCCAGCGACGGTTGAAGTTAGAAGAACAAGGATACCAAGTGGTAGAAATGTGGGAACATGAGTATGATCAGCGATTAAAAACCGATCCGAGTTTAAGCGTAACGTGGAATGTTACAACCTGGTGGACCCACTGAACCCAAGGGACAGTTTGTACGGGGGACGGACGAATGCCACCTGTTTGCTGTACCAAGCCGACGAGGAGAAAGGAGAAGAAATCAAATACTAGGACGTGTGTTTCCTGTATCCGTACGTGTGCAAATACTGTCACTTTTCCGCAGGGCACCCGCACTTGCTGACGAAACACATCGACATGGACAACATTCGCCAACACGAAGGATTGATCAAATATTTAGTCTTGCCTCCCACGTACTTGCACCATCCCGTTTTACCTCACCATTGCTAAGGAAAACTGATGTTTCCCTTGTGCCGTACTTGTGCTGAAATGTGCAACCAAGACCAACCTTGTCAGCACACTCAGGAAGAACGCGCCTTGACAGGAACGTGGGTCAGCGTGGAATTGTTTAAAGCTCTGGACTTGGGATACCAGCTGTTAGAAGTGTACGAAATTTACCACTTTCCCAAGACAGAAAAATACCACAAGGGCGACAAGACTCAATAAGGCATTTTCGCAGACTACGTGAATGTCTTTTTGAAACTGAAACAAGAAGCCAGTGGATATCCTTCCTGCTGCCGAAGACCAAAAAAAAAAAATTCAAAGACAAATACTGGGAGCAGGAATGGATCACTTTAGACCATGTGGAGAAACACGAAGGAAGGCGATCGTTTGCCAAAGTGATGTTAAATTGCTTGTGGGGCAAAATGGCACAACGACCGTGTTTACCCAAGACGGAGTATTTGACAGAACCTTCCCGCTGCTTCCAGATAATTCAAGACAAAACTAAATACATGAAACACGCGGACGTCCTTCGTGAAGACTTGATCTTAGTCAATTACGAAGAGGAACTAGACTTTGTAGAAGCCGACGAATTTGGAAATGTCATCATTGCGGCTTACATGACAGCCCATGCTCGCTTAAAACTGTAGGAAGCTTTAGAACTGTTAGGAGATCGTGTGCTGTATTTTGACACGGACAGTTGCATCTACATCGATCGCCTGGGTCAACCTCACCTTGTCATGGAAGGAGACCGTTTAGGAGCCTGGACGACGAGCATCCAGACGAGAAGATTCTAAGTGTTGCAATTGGCGGTCCCAAACATTACGGTTACTAATACCGTAACCCTCAAGAATAAGTACACACGGTGTGTAAAGTGAAAGGATTGACTCTCAATTATTGCACCAGTCGACTGGTGAACTTTGGCGTCTTGAAAGAAGCCTTGCAGTCTGGACAGGATGGAAATTTTAAAGTGACCACCCACGAACAGCACAAGATTCTACGTTTACCCACACACCAAATTGTCAGCCGACCCTTGGAAAAAGTCTATCAAATCGTGTACCAGAAGCGAGTTCGGCTTCCCAATCACTTCACTTTACCGTACGGTCACAACGATATTGTCCAGCATATAAAAATGGACTACGTTCAAGACGGATAGTTCATTGTGACTACCATTGCCAAGCGAGAAAGATGAATCCTTTCAAACAGCATGTTTCAAGCAAGAGCAAGCTCGAGTGCGATGCTGTGCCTTGCGATGGCAGGGATGCCGTACGCTATGACCTTAGCGATTCAGTACCACATCATCATGGGAACTTTGCGATAACTAGTACTACCATACCTACCATGGAAAGTGATGCTTTGCCTGTCAAACCTGACGGATGCGAAAGTGATGCCACTCTTTATCGTGCACCTTTTCACTTTACTGGTTTTCATGGTGGATGTCATCATTATGAAACCATGCGGCTACCACCCTACGGATGTCATGCAAATCTGAGCACACTCCTACATATGTCTCCTCATCGAAATGAACCTGTGAAAGACGAATATTCGTTCCCTGTGCGTTTGACTGAATACTGCGACTATGAAAGTCGGATCCAAACCTTCCGAGGAAAATGGCCAAAATTTCTGGGAGGACCTATCCCCGAAGAATTAGCTAGAGTTGGATTTATCTACTTGGGCGAAGGGGATAAAGTCAAGTGCTTCAGCTGTGGTGTGTCACTTCACGAGTGGGAGAGGAAAGATTGTGCTTACCTGGAACATGCTCGATGGTCTCCGGATTGTCACTACCTACCTTTAGTGGGACCTCGTCATTGAAGTGGGTATACCATATCGTGTAAGAAACCAGTTACGTTGCTAGGAGTCAAACTTTGGACAATCCCTAGACAAGTATTTAAACCCAATTTGAAAAATCATCTTCAAACATCAAACGAATTGCAAGAGAAGATCTACAAGGAAATTTGGCTGGGACTTGCCAGAGCGAAATCTCAATTTGTGACTGTAGAACTTTTATGTCAAGAAATTCACAAGAGGAAATTGACAAAAGTCAACAAACAAGTCAGATTTCTCTGGATCAAGGGTGCGTTCTTCCTACTATTCCGCTTTAGACCATTTACATTTGAAGATTTTATTGACATGCTTGACCGATTCCTGGAATGGCAGTGGTCATAAATTACTCACTTTGTCCATTACTTTTGCTCTAGGAGAAGTGTTTGACTGACATGGTTATGGACACTTTACAAGAGAACATTCGGGGTTTGCCTGTGGAACTGAGAGAACGTATTTACCGCAAGTTCGTCAAAATACAAGTGAAACGCAAAGAACCATTGCATCCGTTACGCCACCGATGTTTGAACCTCTGGTACCTAAATGCTGTAAGAGGACTGATTCTGATGAAAATGTTCCTGTGGTCATACATTGATGAATCGCGTGAAATTAGTAAATTTTTGGATGCCACTCATTCAATTTACAAGGTGATCCTAATACACAGAATTCCAACGGACGAGTTAGAGGATTGCAACAAATCTTTAAAAGAACAGTTCTTTCTAGTTCAAGAGGAAACTTCTGTGCGACATGTGGTGTGTGAGTTAGTGACTAAACTTTTTGGTACGGTTCTAAAATAAAATCGAGGCTGTTTAAAAAGTACACTTATCATCTTACACCAAAGAGGGTATAAAAACGGAGTACCATGCCACGACCTTTATCATTCGTGATACAACAGATTCCGTGGAAGGAAATCAATGACACTATTCAAACGGTAGAGGATTACGATCGTCTATTACGAGAACTGTGTCCATTGAATTGGGGTCCACGTGTAGCGTGTGTCTTAGTGACTTGCTTTCTGGGATTTCGTTTACCAGTCGATTCTTTGTGGACTCTTTACGAACAGAACATACCACTCCAAAAAACATGAAAGTGGTCCCTTTAAATGTACACGAGAGACTCATTCTGCTCAAAGCTTAGAGCTTTCATCTTGATGCTTCTCAGCCTCTACGGGAAAACAAGATTCGTCAACTTTTAGGCACTGAAGATGTGTACGACGACATTTGTGTAGCTTGTGACTTTCTCCCTCACTGGAAAGATGTACGTGACTGGAAAAGTTGGGGCTTTGAGGTATGGACAAAAGAAGTGGCACACTATGCCAAAGATTTGTAATCCTAAAAAATTAAAACGTTCAGTGAAAAAAGAAACTTTTAAACCAGTGTTAGTGACAGTGCCAGAAGAAGTCGTGACCGAGGAAAACCACTCTCTTCAGGACAGTACCGTTATCGACATCCCCGAAAGGCCATTCCTGGAGGACTCTTGTGTGACTGTGCCAAGGAGTGTAGAGACTCTAAGAACATTGCACACTACCCCTACGATTTCACATCTTGATCACCACAAATGTTGTACAGAGACTTGTTTATATTCCACTATGATCGTTTTGATGTGTCTTTTATTCATGTACTTAACCATTTGGTTTTATGTATTTTTGTCTTTCGTGTTGTTCACAATTAAAGATGACAATAAACGTGTCCTGAAAATAAAGTATACAAACTCTTGTCTGTCCTCGTGTCAAAAGTGACATTTCTTGCACTACTATGGCAACCTCATCTGTCTCTTCTTCCTCTTCCTCCACTGTCAAAGTCATTGACGAACATGTAAATCGGACTAGTTGGGAGGCCTTGTATCTTCGCCATCTCTTTAACATGCTCATTGCCGGACCTAGTGGTTCAGGCAAAACCGAATTTGTCAACGTTTCATCGGACATAAACATCATTTGATCGATCGTCCACCTCAACGAATCGTGTGGTGTTAAAAAGAGTGGCAATCGGCGTACAGCCTTCTGCGAGAAAGTCCAGGCGATTCCATCGTCTTTGTGGAAGGCATTCCTGGCGAGGACGACGGGATCGTGTCTGACCCTAGTCAAATTCATCTGGTTATTTTTGACGTAGAAATCAAACTCTGGTTTACGCGCAAAGGGCCTCATCGTAATGCTAGTGTCATTTACATTACCCAAAATTTGTTTCCACAAAGCAAAGCCCATCGTACCATCTGTCTCAATGCTCATTACTTGGTGTTGTTTAAAAGCCCTAGAGATAAATCGCAAGTACAAGTGTTAGCCAAACTGTTAAGAACGCCTTGGCTGACTCATGCGTACGACGATGCCACTCAAACCCCACACGCTTATTTACTCGTGGATTTATAACCTACCACTCCCGATTATTTGCGACTTCGTACCCATCTGTTTCGCCTCTGGTGCCAAAACGGAGGGCCTGTCATGTACACGTCCCCTTCGTCGACTTAATCGCAATCACCAAAACAAAGTCTATAAAAACCTCGGTCACTTTGGCTCAGTCTAACACATCGTCAACATGATGTCCCTTAAGCCTCATCTTCCTATAAAATTGATTCGTGCCTTGTACGGTATCAGTCGCGAAAAAAAATCCACAAATACATGCTCGTGTCTTAGAACCTAGTCTCAAAGAAGTCTTACGATGGTTTACGATGACAGCACGTCAATTACTGCAAGGCATCATTCAGATTCCACATCAAACCAAAGGTTTTTTTTTGAGAGAAACAATATCGCCTTGACGCAGCTAGCCGATCCTCGCATCGACACTCAAACCAAAAAGCAAATCAGTTTGAAACCTGGAGGTAGCGGTTCTCTAGGAGGTGTCATCATTCGCTCCCTCTTAAAATGGGATCCTAATGCTCCCAAAGTCGTCCCCAAGAAAAAAGCCACACCCAAACGTACCCAGAAGAAAAAGAAAACGAGCAACGTTGTCAAGACCAGGTCACAGCCTCAGAAAAAGAAAAACAAACGTCCACAGAAAACAGCTTCTACGGGCAAGAGAGCGTCTCCAAAAACTTTTCCAGCAGTGACACCCTCTTCCTCTTTAGCGGCAGTGGCCGCTGCTCACAAAGTACCTGCCCCCAAAATCATAGTCCAAGAGAGAACGGCATTGTTACAGTGTTTATTGGATTTGTCCAAGCAAGAACTGTCCCGATTTAGTCCGTTGCGAACTCCTCCACGACGTGTGTTGTCTGTCATCAAGTTGATACGACGTAAAGACAATCAGTAGCGTCGCATTCCAGTATAAAAACGACCAGAGGCAAACGATAGGGATCAGTGTTTTGTGCTGCTCAA
>JAECUM010042668.1:0-26035 GCA_016617855.1 Megalonaias nervosa
ATTATTCTCTGTGTGTATGAGCTTATTAACAGAATTATTATTCAGGTAAACAAAGAAGGAGTAAATATGTTGATCAGGATCAGGCTTTTGGAGATTCCTAAGTGAAATTTATAGGCTATTGTGTTGTAAATAAACAAGGCTCATTAGATCATTCTAGAAGGTTATTTTCCATTAGGTAATAGTTGTTTTTAGAAAATGCTCATTAAGACCAGATGTCAATTAGAGAACTATATTATCTTGTGACTGTGAGGATTTTACTAGTTGTGCTTTAACATCGAGCACTTTAAGTTGTATTATGTTGTGACCAGTTTGGGCTAATTTTATTTTCTTCGAATTATTGAATTCAAATGATTATTTTCTCTGGAAATACAAAAGTGCTGACAAAATTCTTGGATAAAGACATTCATTGGAATCTATACTGAATTCAAACCTGGAATAATATTTCTGTAATTTAACAAGATACTGTTGACACATCAGCACTTTGCAGACCATAACAGACACGTCATCACCTTCAATTTTGAATCTCTTCAGGACTTGAACTGAGTTTTATTCAGGACTTTTTATTACTTTAATTCTTGGATTATTTTTGGATTTAATTCACAATTCCGTAAGTTCTTTTTTTCTCATTTTTCACTTTGTATTCTAGGGAAATAAATTATTTGTTAAATTTTACAAAGCTTGCTGTCTTCACTCTTTTCCTTTACTTATTTAAGAGCATAGACTCGTAACAACAGAAATGCTGTATGTCAGCAAAAATGTTGCAATCCTCATTAGGTAAAGATCAGAATTTCATGCTTCTACCCTGGTCCCTACAGTCAATCAAATTACCCTGGTCCCTACAGGCATATCAAGTTACCCTGGTCCCTGCAGGCATATTACATTGCCCTGGTCCCTGCAAGCATATGAAGTTACCAAATATAAATACCTGTTTACATCAGAAACAGAAATCAGGATTATGAATGTGTGTGTGTGTGTGTGTGTGTGTGATTTGGATTTTGAACATAGCTTTAAAAATATTTCAGTCATATAGCTATGATGTCTGCAGTGTGGCAGTTTATAGTGATGTCTAGCACTAGGGCATCATGTCACAGACATGTAGCATCATGTCCCACCCAGCCACATTATCCTGATACCAGGCTGACCAGTCCTAACACTAACCTCTTAATGTTGAGCGCCAAGCAAGGCAGCTGCTAGTACCATTTTCATAAGTCTTTCATATGACTCAAGTCAGGGTTCAAACCTGCAACCTCCTGCATCTGAGATGGATGCTGTAACCACTAGGCCACCAGAGCGGTCTTATGAACTTGAAAGCATTTATCTGTTTACAATATATTTACTTCAAAATCACTCCAGAAATCCATATAATGCACTTAAATATGTAACAATTACATTTTCATTAAAAAATCACTTTGCGTTGCTATTATCAATAACAAGCCATGTTGTTTGTGTTTCAGAGAAACAGAAAATATAAATGAAGTGTTCTTGCCCATATTCTGGCTTAATGAGGTACGTAAACAGTAAATACTGTCGCCATAGGCTATTGTGTGTTAACTGTCATAGGCTATTGTGTGTTAACTGTCTGATATTTTGGTTGTAGGAGTTATTCTTAGTGAGCTTATTGGCTACACCAACACAGGGAGTTGTTTTAGTGAGCTTATCAGCTATATCAAAACAGAGTTGTTTTAGTGAGCTCATCGACTACATTAAAACAAAGAGATAAGTCAGGATATCAGACAATGTACATAAAGTAACCTGTTATTACATACTCTTATAATTAATATCATTTACCAGATCTCCAAACATAAGTAAGTGGGACGAACTCAACTATGTTGGAGTTTCTCAAGAATACTAGAAATAGTTTCAATAATCAGCAGTTAAAAGGAATAAAAGGACAGTGGAAACAAACTTATCTTGGATACCTAAAAATTCCTTTTGGCCAGAAGAGCATCAGTCCCTTCGGGGGACTCTTTTTCATTAATGACATAAATGAATATATATATATATATATATATATATATATATATATATATATATATATATATATATATATATATATAGAATGAGTTTTAAAAAGTTTAATGAAGTCATGCTGTTATAATCTGCATCATTATCATAAACATGCTCTGCTGGTGTACGGGAAAGTTTTGGTTATTTACCTCCTGTGTTAAGTCTTTTGGACCAAATCAGAATATATAATAATGGTTCCTTATGGTATGTCTTAAACACTATTAAAGGCTTACTCAAACAATATTACATTAAAGCCATTTGATTACTGTTCATAGTCATTTTATTACATCAGATCCATTCGATTATTGTTCAGAGTCATTTGGTTACATCAAAGCCATTTGATTATTGTTCAGTCATTGGTTTCATCAAAGGCATTCAATTACTGTTCAGAATCATTTGGTTACATCAAAGCCATTCAATTACTGTTCAGAATCATTTGGTTACATCAAAGCCATTTGATTGCTTGAGTCATTTGGTTAATCAGAGCCATTTGATTACTGTCCAGTCATTTGGTTATATCAAAGCCATTCAATTTCTGTTCAGAGTCATTTGGTTACATCAACACCATTTGATTACTGGAGTCATTTGGTTACATTAAAGCCATTTGATTATTGTTCAGAGTCATTTGGTTACATCAAAGCCATTTGATTACTAGAGTCATTTGGTTACATTAAAGCCATTCAATTACTGTTCAGAGTCATTTGGTTACATTAAAGCCATTTGATTATTGTTCAGAGTCATTTGGTTACATTAAAGCCATTTGATTATTGTTCAGAGTCATTTGGTTACATCAACACCATTTGATTACTAGAGTCATTTGGTTACATTAAAGCCATTCAATTACTGTTCAGAGCCATTTGGTTACATCAAAGCCATTTGATTGCTAGAGTCATTTGGTTACATCAAAGCCATTTGATTATTGTTCAGAGTCATTTGATTTCATCAAAGCCATTTGATTATTGTTCAGTCATTTGGTTACATCAGAGTCATTCAATTACTGTTCAGAGTCACTTGTTTTCATCAAAGCCATTTGATTGCAAGAGTCATTTGGTTACATCAAAGCCATTTGATTACTGTTCAGAGTCATTTGGTTACATCAAAGCTGTTTGATTACTAGAGTCATTTGTTTTCATCAAAACCATTCGATTACTAAAGTCATTTGGTTAATCAAAGCCATTTGATTACTGTCCAAAGTCATTTGGTTACATCAAAGCCATTTGATTACTGAGTCATTTGGTTATATCAAAGCCATTCAAATACTGTTCAGAGTCATTTGGTTACATCCAAGCCATTTGATTACTAGAGTCATTTGGTTACATTAAAGCCATTTGATTACTAGAGTCATTTGGTTACATCAAAGCCATTTAATTGCTGTTCAGAGTCATTTGGTTACATTAAAGCCATTTGATTATTGTTCAGAGTCATTTGATTTCATCAAAGCTATTTGATTACTAGTCATTTGGTTACATTAAAGACATCTGATTACTGTTCAGAGTCATTTGTTTCCATCCAAGCCATTTGATTACTAGAGTCATTTGGTTACAATAAAGCCATTTGATTATTGTTCAGAGTCATTTGATTTCATCAAAGTCATTTGATTTTGTTCAGTCATTTTGTTACAGCAAAGCCATTTGATTATTGTTCAAGTCATTTGGTCATGCAAAGTCATTTGGTTTTATTAAAAGTTTACCAAGACCGTCACAAAATTTTGATTCCTTTTTAGTTGAGATGAGAAGATGGAAAATATTGCCAATCAGTTGATTCTTTTGCAGAGTGCAGTGATAGATGATGAGAATGCAGACAAGATGAATTCCATGCTGTTTACCCCACTGAAAATCATCTGGGTTCTGGAGATAACTCTAATATCAGTGGGTCTTCTGGTAGTACTAGTTTCTGTGATGTATTGTTCCTTCAACAGACACCTAATTTTCATGGTCAGTGTAAAATCTTTAATGTCTATGTAAATTTTGTTGATGTATTCTTCAAGGTCAGTGTAAAATCATGCACTTAATCCATAAGGTCTGTGTAAATTCATACACATATTCTTTAAGGTCAGTGTGAATTCATACACATATTCTTCATGGTTAGTGTTAATTCATACATGTATTCTTCAATGTCAGTGTAAATTCATAAATTGTGTTATGTGTAGGCTCATACAATAATAACAAGAGAAAAGAGTGAAGTCAACAAGCTTTGTATATTTTAACAAAATAATTTATTTCCCTAGGAAACAATGTAAAAATTGGAAATAGGACTTACGGTTTGTGAATATAATCCAAAATTTAATCCTAAGAATGAAAAATACAAGTCCTATCACTAAATAGTTCTATTAGAATCCAGGTTCGAATCTCGATGCTGTTCCAATATGGAAGGCGATGGTGTCAGATGTGGTCCATGTACAAAATGGCAACAATTTCTCAATTGAATCACAGTTTATGTTTCTGAATAATTCCAGAATAAATTTCCACTGAATTTCTTTCTCCCAGAATTTTATAAAACAGTACACTTGTTTGGTTTTCTAGAGAATAAATTATTAAATTCCAAAAACAAATGAACTTCAAAAACAATCTGATTTCAACAATAAAAACCTATCCAGCCTTCAAGGTTTCCAAAATACAACTGACTGACGAGCGCTCAGAAAGGGTTATTATATACGACAAATTATTATCCCGTTCTCGCGAGATAGATTACGTGGTCTCTTAACACTTGAACAACGCAATATGAAAAATGTAATCTGTCACGTAGCAAGAACCCCTATCTACTCTCATTCTGAAATAAATTTAAAAATAAAAAATTGTTTATTCAGACTAGACAAAATGACCTTGGCAATAGCCAATCGTTTTCGCGTAGCGCTTACACTACAGTGGACCAAGGTGAACTAAAAATATTACTCATGTAACATGTTTTTACGTCTTAGATAAACAGAATTACTGAAAAAGAATTTCGAATCCGTGAAAATAATCATTACAATAAAATGTAATGAAACAAAAATAAAATAAAAAAGAATTTTAAAACTAACACACAAGCAATTTAATTACATATACGTAACAATTGCAAAATCGGTATTTCTTATGAGTAATAAATTCTTACAAATCAAATGAAGAAACTGAAATCATGAAACTAATTTTCCTATTAAACACCCAGATTCAAGTTAGGATAAAAATTGAACTTTAATAATGAAAACGTTAAATTATATATTAATGTCTTATATTAATGTAACATTTGCTAAATGTAACCAAGTTATTGCTACCTGCAGTAGCATCCAGATTTACAGTAATTTGATTAGTTATTTCCCTTGCCTTGCAATTTTTGTACTGTAGTCAAAATGTTTAAAGCATGAATTTTATATATTTTGATGTGAGTTTGGGGTTACGGTCTAAATTGCTTTGTTAGTATTGTCGTGCATTACCTGTTGAACACTAATAAAACTCCACTAATTTGCAGTGTTCGGCACACAATAGACACTCTCATGTTAAATACGGCTCACACATAGTGGACATTTTATTTACAGATTTTCACCTTAACTATGTAGCAAGTTGATAGTTTAATGCCTCAGAGAACTAGAGTATTCTCTCTGTTACTATTTTCCTCTAATGATAAGCCCACCTTGCAAATTTTGTTGAGAAATGATAATTAGATTTTGAAGAAACTAGTTTACTGGATAAATATTTGCTGAAATTTTGTGTCATCTTGCATGAACTTATTTTGAGATAAATATGGCAAAAGCCCACAACACTGACGGTCTTTTCTGTTTATCAAGAGACAAATAATCTTTCCAGTCTACAAGAATTATGATAAAAATCAATGACACATAAAATCTTCTCAGTCAACCAATATTAGGATAAAAGGTCAATGACACATAATCTTCTCAGGCTGCCAGAATTATGGTAAAAGTCCAAGCCACAAATAATCCTGCCACTCTAGGAGAATTAGGCTAAAATGTCAAGATAGGCTGAAAGACCAGTCTACCAGAATGATGATGCAAATCCAAGACATAGCTAATCAGTCTCCCAGAATTACAATAAAAGTTCAAAACACACACTATCTTACTGGTTTAGCAGAATTAGGGTACAAGTTCGTGACAGATAATCTTAACAGTCTGTCAGAATTAAAGTTCAAGATAGAGATAATCTTTATAATCTACCAGAATTAAAGTCCAAGAACACATATAATCTTAACAGTCTACCAGAATTAAAGTCCAAGACAAAGATAATCTTTACAATCTACCAGAATTAAAGTCCAAGAACACAGATAATCTTAACAGTTTACCAGTATTAAAGTCCAAAACACAGATAATCTTAACAGTTTACCAGAATTGGGGTAAAACTCTCAGACACAAAATTTTATCATTGTTCTAGAATTATAATTTTTTAAGGATGTTAATGTGGTTTTATCACAATGATGAATTTTACTAGTGAAGTGTGAATAGAACTTTTAAACATGTACATGTTTCTGCAACATCAAAACCCCCATTGTCATCCTTAAATCTTCAAATGCAAGATTGCTATCAATAATTCAACACATTTTAGAATGTTCTGCTGAGGATTTGTGGAAAACACAGTTATTATCTTTACAGAATAACATCACATGCATCCCATGACATCGCAATACTAAACTTAATTATGACAGCTTATTTAGAATTTAGTGTGAAAATTTTTTATATTTTACCAGTAAGAATGAGGATTACGTACAGTTTATTTTATCAGCAGCATATTATCACATGCAGCACAATAATATAAATATATCAGTTTGTTTATTTGGATTTTACTTGTGATCTTTTACCAACAAGAAAGATCATTATATTTTAAGATGTGTTAGGATTTTACCAGTAAGAAAGACCATTACATTCTCAGATGTGTTAGAATTCTACTGACAGGAAAGACCTTTACATTCTCAGATGTGTTAGAATTTTACCAACAGGAAAGACCATTACATTCTCAGATGTGGGAATTTTACCAGTAAGAAAATAATTACATTGTTAATGCATTAAATGTTTGCATTATCTCTTGCAGTCCACTACCAGTAGACAGGTGACAGTGGAACCATCTTTTAATGAAGGTCCTGGGACAGAATACAATCATACTAGACACAATGAGCGATCTCCACTAATAAATTCAGATGTAACAGAGCAGAGCTATTCATCATGAGAGACATCAGGGTCTACATAAGTGAGGTTGTTATACCTAAAGCAGTTTTGATTTTGTACAAGTCTGTTAATTGGAGAATTAATATAGATTTATAGATTGGCATAGGCAATAAGCAAGTTCGGAATCTGCATAGAAAATTTGTAATTTTGTACTGTTGGTTATGAGGTTAAACGTAGATGCTATAGTAGAGTTTTAGAACCAGAAATGGAAGGCTTTAAGTTCTAAATACTACACTCTGGCAACTACAAACTGAAGCTTTGAATTATAATACTCTGTTCTGGCAGCTAAAACCTGAAGGCTTTGAATTCTAATTCTACACCCTAACAACTAAAAATAAGTCTCAGTTAATATGATTATACTTTATAAATCACTACAAAGTGTAATATAAGTGACCAATCCTTGACAAGGGCAGAGGCAAGCCATACCACTGGTGTCATGACTAACAATTAACACACCTGATTATGTTACAGCAAACAAGACTAAGCACAGTTTAGAAAATTTAGAACTGGTGTCAGTTTATTCACAAAATGATTCAGTTTTGTTTTTTTTTTCTAAATTTGCAGCTCAGTTGATACTAATTCATAATTATTGCAAAAGAGGGAGGAAGTGGGATAGGAGAATGAAGTAATAGAGACTGTCACTGTGTCATCATTGTGGCACTTTGATATGGCATCAAAGTTCTTGCATGATTACATCTTTTGTTTATTGGATAAGAAAAACAGTTGCTTGATTCACTAGATAACATAGGCTGGCAACAGCCACATCTAAGAATTACTGCAAAAAAAATTTTTCTTCAATCAAAACAATTCTAGTAACAGTAGAAAGTGCATAGTTATGATCTCCAGATATAATCACATAGCCATGAGAAATAATCGTCAACAACACATAACTGTGGTCTACAGATATAATCACAATGCCATCAAACAAAATCCTCAACAACACATAACTGCAGTCTCCAGATGTAATCACATAGCCATCAACACTGCTGATTAGTCATACCAGATTTGTTTTGTTTGAAGTGTTTGATTGGCTGATAATTTGTTCACTTGGCCAAGAATGCAGTCACATAGTAATAAAAATCATTTACTTGCGACAGTAGTATCACAGGATGTCAATAAATAAATTGACTTTGATTCAAGCATTCGGTATGCTCAAATGGCATGAAAGGCCAGATAATGGTAGATAAAGTAATTAGTGTATGAAAATTAGTGCTGGCCCAACTTGCATTAAAATAGGAAAAAAGCACTTGTCAGACTAGCACCTTGGACAATTTGACTTATCTGACTTAGCAAATATATAGACAGTTATCTAGGTTATGGGATTTTATCTGTCCTGCTTTACAGCTCATAACCATGGTCACAAGATATGATCATGTTGCCATCAAAAAGAGCCCTCCACAACTCATAACCATGGTCTCCAGATATAACCACATGGCCATCAGAAAGAGTCCTCCACAGCTCATAACCATGGTCTTCCAGATATAACCACATGGCCATTAAATAGAATCCTCCACAACTCATAACCATGGTCTCCAGATATAACCACATGGCCATTAAACAGAATCCTCAACAACTGAGCTGGATCACACTTGTTGAATAAGAGTATGACTAGTCAAGAAAATATTTTTTCAGAGTTTGCCCTTAAAAGGTTTCAGTAAAATAATTTTATACTTTGTGAGTATTTTTAATCAGCTTATATTTAATAATATGGACTAATAAATGAGAAATAAAGAATTCTCATCTTATTTATAAGACTAGTATCATTAGTTCATTGATAATAAATTACCATGACTGTAATATTAATAAATTATTGAAGTGTGGTTAATGATAATTTGTTATCTTAATATACAGAAAGTCATGATAAATCTTAATCATATTTTCATGTTCTTTATTATTCTAATGTCAAATTATAATGGAAGATTATGGAGACAGTTGCAGCTTACCTTTCATTTTTCAACAATATTCTTCATTTTGCAACAGGTTTTAAAGATGCATTGACACAAACATAGTCATCCACATCTTTGAAGTTTATAGACATTCCAACCTTTAAAATTTTACCATAAAGTGTACTAAAACAACTTTTTGTGTTCATAGATTTACAGAACAGTAGCAAAACATAGCAAAACATACTAAAATACGACAATTGCGGGACAATTTGGAATTGAATTCTCCTTGTTTGATTCAGATCTGGGTTTTAATATTAGACTGACTAGAATTGGTCTTTGAAGTAAACTAATTTTTACAGATGGTACCTCAGAAGTCATGATAAAGACTTCATGCAAAACGCATGCATGAGCAAGCTTATCTTTTTATGATATAGCATTGCCTGAAAATGTAATCCAACAAACAATTATATGTTGATTGTGGATGAAAGGCCAATCAGTCTTTTAAAAACCCAAACAGTAGGCGAAAAAGTATGAAAATAAATGTTCAGTTATTTTCCCATGCTTGGAAAATAGCAGGAATGGCAACAATTACACTTATTGGAAATTATGTCATGTCAGCATGAGAATTTCCTACAGCAGGAGGGATGATTGCAACTACCAGGTAATTGAAATCCCCCATCACAGTAACTTTAGATCGTAATCTAGAGCTACCTGGAGTTCAGTTTCAAACTTCTCTATCCAAGAGCCACGTAAATCAGGTAGCCTGTAGACAAAACATATCATCATTGACTTTGATGAAACAAGGCAGTTTTGTAACCATATTGCTTCAAGCTGACTGATCTTCATCATTAATAGGAAACCTGACTGTTTATATATAAATTTACCCCCTCCTTCAACTTTATCAGTATTTTCTGTTCTGTCTTTTCTCTAATTTTTATATCCTTCTATACCAAACTCATTATTTTGTACATCTATACCAAGGAAAGTTCCATGTAGGCCTAACACATGGACTGTTCTACAATATAACGTGTTAGAGACACTTGTCCTACTGAGATGTACCTCATGACGTCCTTTCTTTACTAGACCTAGTGAAGCAGTAGTGGATATATTCTTTAAGGATTCACTTTTAACATCTATAGAAATACTTAAATTTGTATTCAAATCAATACTGGTAAAAGAATTTACACTGACTCCACTATCGTCATTGTTGGCAAAAGGTCTGTAAACTATATAGAGCAATTACAAGGCCTTATGGGAGGTTTCACTGAAATAACATCAGTGTACTTCATCACACTAAATTTGTTTAATTTGTACCAGTGATTTGTCTAACGTTTCAGCAGTATATGCACAGTTGGATATCTTTTGTACAACAAACTTAGTACTTGAATGGTTACACTCTGTTTCTTTCATGATCATATCATGGTGTTAATGGATTGGTGTTGTACATTTACACTTAGTTCATTGCATTTTGTGCATATTCCTGATAATAAGACATCAAACTGTTTTTTTTATAGTATATTTTGTTAGTGGGCTCATTGAAAATAATATTCAGACATGAAGTACTGCTGGCTCGTTGAAAATAATATTCAGACATGATGTACTGCTGACATTCTCTTCATTATGGATCTTTATTGTATGTGTCGAATCATGTGTTTGGAAAATGTTTTTTGAAGATATGAGTATCTTTTTCAAAAATGAATGTTTTATTTAGGGGTTTTTGGTCTTGTTTTATTTAGTTCTTTTTTGGTCTTGTTTTATTTAGTTCTTTTTTTGGTCGTGTTTTATTTAGTTCATTTTTGGTCTTGTTTTATTTAGTTCTTTTTTGGTCTTGTTTTATTTACTTCTTTTTTGGTCTTGTTTTGTTTAGTTCTTTTTTGGTCTTGTTTTATGCTCACTGAAGGAGTCTGAAATGCTAGCTGTGTTTTGTTTACAAGACTGTATTAAAATCACATCATGACTTTTTATGGTTGAAACAGCATTGTTTTATAAGTGGCATGGATCATGCATACAAAAAAATAGTCAACCCATCTTTATCCTATGGCAATGAAAAAGTGTGAAGAATGTTATAGACCTTTCTTGGTTTAATATTAATTGTGGATAAATTTATTTTTTCTTATCTAATAGTGTATATAATTAAATACGATATTCCCAAAACGAGCTTAAAAGCAGTGGTTCTTGCAGATTAAGTACTTTTCAGGCTACTGAGATATATCTTTCACTGAAGCAGCTTTACATTTCCTCTTATGTAATATGGTGTTTTGTCATCATTTACCTTTGATTGATTAATTGATAACAATGTATGATTGCATGTCCTGTGTCATTTGCCATTAATTGATGACAATGTATAATTGCATGTCCTGTATCATTTACCATTAATTGATGACAATGTATAATTTCATGTCCTGTATCATTTACCATTAATTGATGACAATACATGATTGTGTGTACTGTATCATTTAACATTAATTAATGACAATGTATGTTTGCATGTCCTGTCATATACCATTAATTGATGATACATGATTCCATGCCCTGTATAATTTACCATTAATTGATGACAGTATTTAATTGCATGTCCTGTATCATGTAATATTGTTTCTTCATCATTTACCATGAATAGATAATATATGATTGCTTGCCCTGTATAGTGTAATAATGTTTCTTTGTCATTTACCATTAATTGATAATGGTATATGCTTTTATGCCCTGTATAATTTACCATTAATAGATGATGCTATATGATTCCATGCCCTGTATCATTTTATCATTAATTGATGATGATAAATGATAACATGCCATGTATCATTTACCATTAATTAATGACAATGTATGATTACACGTCCTGTATCATTTTCCTTTAACTGATGAGAATGTGTGATTGCATATCCTGTATCATTTAATATTGTTTCTTCATCATTTACCATGAACAGAGAACAATACATGATTGCGTATCTTGTATAATGTAATATTGTTTCTTGATCATTTAATTGGTGACAGTATATGATTGCGTGCCCTGTATAATGTAATATTGTTTCTGCATCATTTACCATTAATAGATAATGATGTACGATTGCATGTCCTGTATCATTTACCATTAATTGGTGACAATCTATGATTGCATGCCCTGCATAATGTAATATTGTAATATTGTTTCTTCATCATTTACCATTAATAGATAATGATGTATGATTGCATGTCCTGTATCATTTACCATTAATTGATGGCAATATATGATTGCATGCCCTGCATAATGTAATATTGTTTCTTGATCATTTAATTGATGACAGTATATGATTGCATGTCCTGTATAATGTAATATTGTTTCTGCATCATTTACCATTAATAGATAATGATGTACGATTGCATGTCCTGTATCATTTACCATTAATTGGTGACAATCTATGATTGCATGCCCTGCATAATGTAATATTGTAATATTGTTTCTTCATCATTTACCATTAATAGATAATGATGTATGATTGCATGTCCTGTATCATTTACCATTAATTGATGACAATATATGATTGCATGCCCTGCATAATGTAATATTGTTTCTTCATCATTTACCGTTAATAGATAATGATGTATGATTGCATGTCCTGTATCATTTACCATTAATAGATAATGATGTATGATTGCATACCAATGAATCCATCCATATCCAGATAAACTCCTCCTTGGCTCCTGACTCCTTAACTCCTGACTCCTTAACTCCTGACTCCTTTAAGGGCTTTCCTGATTGATAGGAATTTGGAACTTCAGTCATGGAGAGGGTCGCAGCAGCTGAAGCCTCTCTACTTGGTGGTCATAGAATGGGAAATTGTGTTTTTTAATGACTGGTGTCACATCAGTAATACTACACCACCCTCAGCATGTTTCTTTCTCTTTGAAGACAAGAAAATAGTTTTATCACAATCAAAAGATAGTTTTATCACAATCAATGAATACTGTTCAGTGATCTCAGACATCATGGAATAGATGGTGGCTGAAACCAGCTTATCACAGAATCGGGGTCCAATTTTGATATAGCCAGATCAAGCTCACTCACCTTGTTCCCAGATGGACTCTTTCCTGGGTTTTGACATTGCCAAATTCATCTAAGTTTGAGCCACTATCGTATCCCTCACTGAAGCAGCTATCATGCATGACTTGCAATTTATGACAGTGCTTACTTAAACATTCAGAGTGACTTGGCTAACCATAAATCTGAATTACCTGCAACTTTGTTTTGACAGCTCAGTTGTTCTTGTGACAGAACCGTGTTTTGTTCTCAATAACAGGTTGTTATCACTAGCCGTCCAACAAATAACTATCTGCTCCGTCTCCATGATACAAAATCAACCCCACACGCTCTGGCTGCTTGGTGAAAGGGAGTTATTAAATCAGAGTACTCACAATCATTGGATCAGGTACACTAATGAAAATTCAGCTCACAAAATATAAGCAACTTCCATGCGTCTGTCCTTGAATGTAATGTCTGACTTTAGGACAAATTTAAGTTAATTGACTGTCATGCCCAGTCTGCCTTCTCTAGTTTTCATTTTCATGACATGGTCTCATTAAGGAGAGAACTGAATCTCATTGGGTTAGTGGTAGCTGCACTGACAGTGCCCACTCCCCATTTATTAAAGCACAACATTTGACTCGGACATGAATTTTTGCCCTTTTTGCTGGATTCACCTGGGAAATTTTTGTCTCTTGTGCTAACTTTAGGAGAAGTAAATTCTTTCCTCCCTTACTTATTATTCAAATGTAATGTGATCCTGGAATTTATCCTGGAATGTAATGTGATCCTGGAATTTATTTGACAGAGAAAGCAAATTGTTTAGTAAATTATGTGTCTTCCGATAATTCTAACGTGATCACATTACAAATAATCTCTTCCACCCTTCCTCACAAAATAACTGGCCAATCTGGGTGTATGGTTTTGGATTGAAAGGAGAGTTAGCCTGTATTGGTTGCTTCCTATTGGCTATGTAACACAGAGAGATATGTTTTTTGTCTTTCCGGGAGGGCTTGATTCAGGTGTAAGAGAGAAAGTTATCCTACTGTAATATGATATTTTAAGCATTATCGGAGGAATGTAATTTAGTAAAAGTTTGCTTTTCCTCATGGTTCATTATATTGAAAGGTTTCGTCTTATGATAAAATTGTCTGCATTCTGTCTCTCCACCCGGTGTTGGACTCTATGTAAGCCTAATAGTGAAGTCAAGATGAACTTCTGCAGAGCCTAATGACCAGTTTACCTCATTATGACCTTTGTAAGTATTTAATGCCTAGTCTGATTTATTTACCTGTTAGCAAAATTTCAAGAATGTGTGCGAAAAAAATATATTGCCATAAATGATATCAAAATCCAATCTCACAATCCAAAGTCTCCTCCCCTATAGGCAGTATTTAGGTAAGAAACGTCTTAGTACCCATAGTAGGAGATTGAAGATCTGTTTTCTTCAGATTTTAATTTGTCCCCAATTCATACATTTTGCATTGCTAATTTCACACATCAGGTTATACACAATGGAACAAGTAGCTTCCCAGTGCCTTTTTGGCAGATCTGGTTCATTTGTCATTGTGTTTACTTTTAAGAAGTTTGTCAAGAAGTTTCCAAAACATGTACTTTGCACAAAACCAGCTTTTGTTTATCATCTTTTCTGGCTGAGTAGGTTGTTTCGTTTATCTCTTGCCTAGTTCATTTTGTTTTCATTTATGTGTTGAAACCTATCATTGTTTTTGATGTGGATCTTAAGGTGAGTCCTAGTACAAAATACAAAATGGCAAGTCTCAGTTAATAAACCTCTGGATCATAAATTCAATGATTGTACCAGTGAACTATTTCAGTAGTTACTATTTCTGTTATTTCTAGTCTATGTGAAGATTGCTTTTCTCATCCATCCTGTGCACTATGTATCAATCAGTGATGATGTAATTTCTCAGCTATCCATGTTTGTTGTATGGTAGAATATTGTATATCAGTCTGTTTGTGTTGGAATATCTCAGTGCGTCTGAATTAATTTTGTCAGCTGCCAATGTTTGCGATGTTATGTATGCTGACATTGCCTATTTAATTTGTACATGAGGATCTGTTATGTAAATTTCACAGGTTAATGATTTTCTTAGTACATTCAAGAAATGCCTGTGGCCCAGTGCCCTCACTTACAGAGAGAGAGGTGGGATTTACATTGTATGTAAGTAATGACAGCTTGCATTTAATCAGTGATGCACTTAAATCAGTTCACTTATTGGCTATGATAGATTTGGTCTCAGTACATGACTCACTAATTTGTATTGGTTTCTTTACAGAATTGCAGGAGGTGAGGCATTCTTGAGAAACAAAAGCATTACTCTTTTCTCATTTTGGTTAATAATCTTTGGCTGTATCTTTCATTTGCTTGTTCATTGTTTTAATTTGTTGAGGGGGTGGCAGCAACTGTTTTAGGAAATTATGTTCCTCCAATAATACTTGCCTGATTACATTCCATTAGGATAATTTTCTTTGATAATCTAGCCCTCACAAAAAGACGGAAACACTTTTCTGTCTATATTTATATAGACAAAGGGAAGCAGCTAATACAGGTTAACTCCCATTTCTATCCACAAGGTGGCTACCATTAAACCTGGCTTAAACTAGATTGACTTGAATGACACCTTAAAGGATATTCACCTTGCGGGGAAGGGTGGAATGGATTATTTGTAATGGGCACTGAGAGTGGTGTGGCTTCATTGATATAACAACAGTCATTGACAACATACAATTTCCCCTTGTAAGTCCTCCAAGTGGAGGAACTTCAGCCATTGAGGTTCTCCCCAGCATTGAAACTCCAAACTACTTTTCAGTCAGGAAATGCTGAAAGGATCAGGAGTCAAGGAGGATATTGCATGGACATGGATTGATTAGGTGGCACTCTACAGTTTCGTATTTTGCATAGTATTAGAATTTTAAAGAAAAAAAATTTCCCTGAGATTCCTCACTGGTTATACTGGCTATTTAAAAAAGACCATGTATATCTTAGGTATTGTTCAAAGAATCTTTAATTCCCTTTATTTTGGTGTATGATTAATCAGTGTAATATGGGTTATAGAGTATGCAGCTTGGCCTTACTCCAGATGTGCACCTTTAAAAAACTGCTAGTTTTACTTCGTCATTTTCACTTCCTGGACTTCAGAGGTAAATTTTAAAAAGAGCTGATAACTTTGTTTTACATTTTATGTATTTGGTAATTCATTCATTGCACTTTCAGAAGCTGGTATTTCCTAGTCAAGTAAAATTCATTTTCCCTATTTTAATAGGTGCTAAAGATAGTGTACTTTAGACTAATTCAGGCTGATTTTTGAGCACCAGGGAGCAGTCATTTTAATTAGCAGTGTGATTAGATCATGTACAATTTGCACAAGTACAATAGCCAAAGAAATGTCAGCCACATTACATCAAAGTAGCATAGAGGTATGCCAACATTCTCTCCACTGTGCATGTTTCAAATGCAAACAACTTCACCTTACATACATCACTCTTTCAAAAGTACATAATAACTGGTGAGTGATTTCAAATACTTGAGAGAGGGGTCACTATTACTCATCTGATTACATCCGTCGCTAAATAGAGGAGACAGTTATCCAGGGTGTTTCCTCTTCATGGAGCAGTCATAGCTATTGCAGTCAGAGTGTTTTCAAAATGAAAACTGATGGAAGGAAAGTGGATGCCCACATTGCCTCCCAACTGATACAAAGATACATTACAGCCCATGCTTCTGGGGTCATGCAAAAATGAAAATGTCAAGCATTAGTTGGACCCAAAGGGCACAGGCCCAATGGAAGGTTCCTGGAGAGACAACTCTATATGAAGCAGTTTTCCTTTCCTGATAATGAGTCAACCAGGATGTTGAACCAGACAGGAATGGGTCAGACTTGAATATTACCTGATATTGGGATTTGTAACCATAGAAGCTTTCCATTATTGTGAGGGAAGGTTCTGGTGATTGTTAACCTCCCCTGCCCCCTCCCCCCTTTGCAAATGTATATCTCCACAAATGAAGTGTCTGACATTTTGAAGAGGTTGATATAAAGAGCCCATTCTTGAAGAATCCACATTCCACTAACCATCACAGGTACAGTCCATCAAGTCGATGAGGACCACTTTAGTCATCCAGTGTTATAGCAAGAACAATAGGTCTGTGGGTGCGCAGGTGGCTGAAGAGGTCGATGTGTGCCCTGAATGTTCTATACCATTGTAGACGGGATGGCAGCAATGCAGATCATGTGGTTACTGGCTTGGGATTTTCTGGCTGGCCTCCATTGTTCTGCTGCAGTTTTCCTGTTGGCCTCACAAGCTGCAGCATCTTTTCCATTGAAGAAGTGCCACACACCCCTCTCCTGGGCAATCTGCTCCTATGTGTCATAGCTAATGCCAAAGTTCTTCAGTGACATCTTCAGGGTGTCTTTGTATCATTTTCTCTGGCCTCCTTTGTTGCATTTTACATGTTCAAGCTCACCATAAAAGAGTTTTGCCTGTTGTCTGTCATGTGAGCTACATGACCTGTCAACCACTACTGTGACTGCATCAGGATGGTGTAGATAATGGGCAGGGTTGCTTGGGCAAGGACCTCAGTATCTGCATGACTGGGGCTGGCTGATACATTACTTAAGTCTTCTTTGTGTTGACTGTAATGCCAATATTTGTGCAAGCATCAGAGAACATGTTGACTGCTGCGTTGCATGTTGGCTTCAGAGCCAGCCAGTCATCAGCAAACAGTAAGTCTCAGACGATGTCTGTCATGACCTTAGTTCAAGACAGGATTGGCGCAAACGTCTCACAGCACTGCTTCACTCCATTCGAGATAGGAATGGTCTCAGACATCTCACCAGGTACAGTAGCAAACTGGTATTATGATAGATCCACGCCCCGCATTAACTGGACCAAGAAGCTGTAAGAAACTTAATCGCCTAAACAATGTATTGTTTGATGCTTTTCTCCTATGGATGAGCTATACTTTCGATGCGTTTGGGAGAAAAATGCCAGCTGACTATGTGTTAAGAATTCCATATCTAAATGGACAAAATGCAGAGAAGGGATAAGGTCTGACTTCTCTACTTTGATTAACTAACATGAACCGCAAATGAGGAAAGTAGGGTTTTCATGTCGTGAACCAAAATCCATACCTACTGAATGGTTTTCTAGTATGTCCTGTGAAGGACGTCCTGATCTGGGATATGACTTGATCTCACGACCAACTTCAACGTCTTGGTTGATGCTTTTTCCGATGCATGAACGAATCTTTCGATGCATTTGAGAGGAAGATGCCAAGTTGATATGTGTTAAGGTTTCAGACCTAGATGGACCAAAATGTGGAGAAGGGACAATGTCCGACTTCTCTACCACACAATGATGGAAGTAAGGTTGTCAATGTTGTGAACCAAAAATCAAACTTACCGAATGTTTTTTTCTGTTGTGTCATGCAGAAACGTCGCTATCTCTGCAGCGGGCATCATAGACTATTAGTGAAGACCCATGGGCTTAGACTAGGGCCATATAAATTGGTATATGAAAGATCGCTTACTCGTTTCGTCTCTATCACAGGCCTCAATTGTCATTGGATTTCATAATCCAAAAAGGTTAATTTTAGCCCGGATGAAATAAAAATCATACACGCGAAATCAAATAGGGAGGAAATCAACATAATTTTCCTGAATAACTTTGAAAGACTTGTCTGCGAAAACACCTAGACAAGGTACGTGTGAAGACAATGTTGCAGAATGTGATTTTTTTACCCATGGGATGAGAAAGTTATATGCAGTTGAGTCACCATAAGGTAGTTCTTGTTTTACTGGGATCACGAATACTCAAAGAGGTGTAAGTATTTTTTGTAATCTCTGACAATCGTAGATTCTGAACGACGAACTGTCGTCATCATCATCTACCTCTACCAAGGCATTGACCTTACAGGTATAACTGATTGAAGGTAGATGATGGCATTCTGACGGAGACCAATTACTATAGATTTCCTCTATCGCTACCATGAACTAAATTACACCCGATCCAATGTCGGATCAGCATGTTAATTCTGTTTCATCATTTTCATCAATGGGAAATGATGATAGAAGTATCATAAGCATTCATCGTCAATTTGCCCGGTAAATGGTCATGTCGCACCCTGATCATGTCGCACCCAAGTCAGGTCGCACACAAGTTATGTCGCACCCAATGCTAAAGTTATGTTACGGTATCTATAGATTTCACTGGCCAATCTTAAAATATAAAGGAATGTACATTGAAACGGATGAAGAAAGAGATAGATGCATATACGTTCATAACTAAAATAGTAGACGTCGGAATAAAATGATTGAAGGAATGAAAAAAGAGAAGATATAGAAATAGAAGAATTGCGAAATAAAAGGTGCAAATTACCACAATGAACAAAGGTTGCTATTTAATATGGTCTTTTATTTCCTGTTTTTATTATACCGAACAATAACACAATGACCTGCATAGCCAATAAATAAATAATCTCCCCAAATTAGAGGACAAAGTCTTCATTTGCTTTAACTACTAAATCTGGTTAAATATCTTATCTTTGAGTGTTATTTTGTACACTTTTATGAGCAGAGCAACATAGTTCAGAATATACGGTCTAGTTCAGCATATTGCGTCACATTGCGCACACTAGTAGTCTTGTGTTTGCCGCAAAACAGGCCTATTTAAAATGCTGCAAGCAGACAACTGGGAAATGGTCATGTTTCTGTTGTTAAAATTGTCCCAATATGTAAACAATTTTGCTTGCATTTCTTGTATATTTTTCTCTGTTGTCTCTTAAGTTTCCCTTCAGACAAGAGCTGCAACTGAATATTTACAAACTGAGCCTCGGGGCGCCGAGTGGCCAAGTGGTCTAAAGCGCTCACCGTTAAGGATCACTACCATCTCACTTCTGCGTGGGTTCGAGTCTCGGGCTCAGCCAATGTGGGTATGTGAGAAAGCTTGCCAGTTGCTTCTCGTGGGTAGGTGGTTCTTTCCGGAGTGTTCCCTGGTTCTTCCTCCACCATTAATACTGGCCGCCATGTATAGCCTATCTTGTGCTGAAAAATGGCGTTAAACCCTACAACAACAAACAACAAACTGGGCCTCCTTAAATAAACAGCCAGTCAGCATGTACAGTGGAAGTTTTCCCCTCTTTGCTGCTGAATTGAGCCTGTAATGCCACCCCTCAACATCATTGTTAGTCCTTATTGGCTACATATATACGGTCCAACGAGCAGGGGTGAATAATGAATTTGTGATCCATTGCCTTTCTGTGTAACTACATAGATCGGATAAGGGTCTGTTATTTGTGGTTTTCTCGCTGTATGTATTCCTGTGGTAAAAACGGCAGAGTCATTAATTTCCGGATGAAACTATGAAGGGACTTGTTAACTTTATAAGGTTTCTGATTGCTATCTCCCCACACTGCCTCCAAATAGCTTGAGTCCAATGAAAGACACAACCTTGCATCTGAACTTATTGAAAAATCGACATCACTCCTTTCCACATAGCTGCTTCAAAGTCTGCTACCACTTTTTTCATTTTTGGTTCAGTGGGAATCATATTTTTAATAGTTTTTAGCACCTTTTTATAATCCTTCTTCCTCTTCTCCAAAATCAACACAAAGACTAGAACTTGTTTTATTTCTCCATGTTTTCTTTTTTTTTTGCTTTTTACGAAGGCGTGCACACTAAATAATTGGGTAAATGGTGGTTTGATCACATAGAAAGTGGCATCTATGTACCATGCTTTTGCCTTTGGTAAGATTTCCAACATTTTGTGTGTAGCAAAACATAAATGGCATCGATCTGTGCACTTAATGCCTTTCTGAAGAAATAGCTCTGGTATGTGCTCAAGCTCTAGATCAAATTCCAGATCGGTAGGATCCACCGGATGTCTTCTTTGACTCAATTTATTGGCTGCTCTAGCTAAATAATCAGCCTTAGGAATGGGTTCGTTCACAGGTAGTAAGTTCACAACACATTCATTGACAATTGTTTTAGCTGACTTGTAGACTTCGTTGATGGGCACGTTGTTTTACTTTGGAATTTACTTTATGAAATGTCTTCATAACAGGTGTCATAGGATGACATAGGATGACAATGTCCATATGTTCCTGGTGAAAAATTACCAGCACCTCTCTCTATAACTGTAGCTTTACACTTCGTGTGCTTGTTTCTCGCTACACATTGCCATTACGTAGCAGAGGCATTTTGGCACTTAACATTGTAGGAAAAACCGTTGCTGTCGACTAACTTATCTTTCATTATTTCTGATGATTGAGCTATAATTTCGTACGTTACTGCATCATCGCCAACAGCATCCAAATTTGAGGTTACTATGGACAGTCTTATATCAAAATATGAGGCTTCATCCTCCTCAAGGTCCATTGGTTGCTCATGTTCAACATCAACAACAGGATGAATGCTGTCTAAAAGTGGATCAGTATTAATCGCGATAGTAGAAGATCTATCATATAGCCTCGTGTCAGACTCCATATCATGATTGTTCTCAGTGTTCAGTCTGCTACTTGCAAAAGGGGTTCACCAATTTCAAATGCATTCAAATCTACAGAATTACAATTATGGTATGTCCAGTGTAAACTGCATTGTCCTCTTACAGCCAATCTGTAGTCTTCTAATGAGATCCCAGTAGCACAAGTTCTGTGTTGCCACTTATTGCAGCCATCACATTGGATTGCACATTGTCTCTGTGTACCTTCTTTTTCACAGTTTAAGAATGCAGTATTACTAGCCATTTTGGAAAGTAATGATTGGGGTGGAGAAAAAATTTAACATTTTAAACCTAATTGTAGTGTCTTTTTTACTATTCAAGCATGAAACTAATCAATCGAATGTAAATGTAATGTAAACGTCGACAGCAGCCCTGGAGGCCAACTTGAAGAAATCATTTGTTTCCTAATGGTTTATGTCGACAAGCTGCCAGTTCCGTACCCTGCTTTGTTATGTAATGACATTGATATTACCGCCACATTAGCACATACGCTGATTTGAGCACGCTTTGTTTTGGTTTGCTTGCTTTCATATACTTGGTCCACAGCGAAGCCAACACACTTCAATAATACATACAAACCCGTCATCAAACTGAAATGAAACCGACAAAGCCACAATACCGAATGATCTGTAGCAAAACACCTGTTCAGTTGCGGCATAACATTTAACAGATTTCATAGGTTTATAAAGCTTGATAGCCGCAAGTCCTTAAGCCTTGTGCAAAGAAAAATCTTGCTCAGTCGGTATGAAATACAACTTGCCATTGAGAAGCTGTGGTACATTATTAATTCAATAATCAAGATACATGCTGATTAAAACATTTTAAAAAAAGTTTCATGACTGTGCATGCACAAATGTTAGAGTAACTGAACTAATTGCAGAAACATAATGTAATTAGTGGAGTGTGAAATGTGATCTATTTTGGCCCCATTAATTATATAACAAAACTTAATTAGTGAATTAATACATTTAGTTAATAAAGGCTAATGCTATGGAAACATGACATGGTAACAATCATTTCGTATAATGATATATTATTGATGGGTGCGACTTGACTTTATATTAGGGTGGGACATAACTTTATATTTGGGTGCGACATAACTTTACCTGTATGCGACTCGGCGGGTGTGAGATTGCAGGGTGCGAGATGACTGATTCATTTTGCCCATTGGATATGCCATCAGTACTGATGACAGAATGGAATGCCGGTCTGGCGAGGCCAGTTTGGCTTGGTACGTCCGCTTCATAAGTAATGCTGAATCGCAATGAATTTCAAAGGAATGGTCGATTGGTCGGTCGTTTCGCCTGTCAGAGATAATGGTTATGACCGTTGTAAACGTACAAAGCTCATTCGTACGGCTGGACCGGCTTGTCAGCAGTAGGAACAGCGTACCAAAGACGGTAAATGCCTTGCGGTCAGACCAGCTGGTGTGGAATGGTGGATACGGCCGGCCTGCTATGCGGCTTATCTGAACTCGCCGGTCGGAGATGACAGACTCCTGGCCACTGTAATTCTACATAGCTCATTCTTGTGGCAATACCAGTAGTTCGGCAGTCGGAACGGTGTACCAAAGACGATATATGCTTTGCGGCCCGTCTGGTTGGTGCTAGTCGATACTTATCGTCCGTCCGTACCATATTGGTCAGATTGTAGATCTTCACGTTCTGCTTGTTTTCATAATATTGTCATGCACAGGCGGGGTAAATGATTGCAAGCCTTCGCGCCTGGTGGGAGTCTTCGTATTTGTTTTTGAGCCATCGCGGGTCATTGGCTTGGTCCTACGCTTTTCTGGGAGAACAATATATAAATGCCATTTCAAGGGATACAGTATTTTCTGGCGCTATTTTGAGCCTTCAAGAGAGTGTGTTAAGAGGGCATCTTAACATCACTCAAGAGATTCATTGATCAGTCGACTGTATTCATGGACACAGTATGTTCTGGTGCTGTTTCTGCATTTGCATGAGAGGTGGAGAGGGTATCTCGACATCCCACATGAGACTGCTCAGTGATTCTGACATGATGTGTATGTATTGGAGCGTGCTCATTTCCACCGTCCTTGAGTTGTTATTTTTTTTTCAAACACCAATTATTTTGATACCAAAGTGCAGATAAATCATACGTGTGTGCCAGCTAGCAATTGTGTACGTAAACACGTCTCGTGCTCATCCTCCTCGACTGTAAATGGTTAACATTTCATGAACATTCTTGTCATCTCTCAAATGAATAAGAGGAACAAATAGGTACATTATAACATAGTTAAAGAACCTATTAATTTCTCCCGTAAAATTGATTGTTACCGATGCACCTTGCAACACAACATTTTTATTCACTGTAACATTGCAAAAGAAATGTGGGTGATTAAATTTAAATTATCGATGATACAGAATTTAACTGGAGTGTCTGGAAGACATCTTTACATCAAGGTTGTCACCTAGTGGGTGGAGAGGGGAGTTAACCTGTAAAAGCTGGTACCCATTGTCTATTTAAAGGACAAAAGACGTTTTTTCCGTTATCGGGGAGGGTTGGATTTCAGAGGTAGCAAAGAAAGTTATAGTAATGTAATGCGATCAGGTAATGTATTTGAGGGAGAAAATACAATGCATCTTTGTTATAATGTGTCCATATAAGTCACGAACCCGTTTATAAAGTGGGGATATGAGTGGCTCGCAGTATTAAAAAAAAAGAACGAAAATATGTCCATATTTGTTGAAGACGAATTAAATCTCAATCAATTTTTTTTAATGAAACCTTTATATGTTGATCGTTTCATGTTGGTCAAAGAAAAGCGGATTGTTCACCATAACTTGCAAATTCACAACATCATTATTTTACTAATATAACAAAAAGACCAGCTTAATTTCGAACTTGTTACTCCAAGTAAATGTCACTATTTTTAAATGAAGAATCCTGTTTTATTCTGAATCTACAGTAACACTAGAATGAATCCACATTCACGTGCAGATGGCAGTGACGTAATAATGTTCTCGCTGGACACGTGTGATATGTGTTGAAACCACTTGGAGAAATATTGTAAATGATCTTTCAGAGATTGGATTTATTGAAAATAATAGTAATTTATGCAGAAAAGCAAAGAACTTTATTGGAGAAAGCTATATATTGACAATTATTCCCAATGCAATTATTAAGTGATTATTTTACCATTTAACCTGCCTGTCCCCATTCCCACTTCTTAATTTTGCGGAGATTCCTCGGCAACTTGCACCCTCATTTATGCTGCGAACTATGGTTGTGGAATCCATTGTGCGCGAGTTATTGACGGAGAGGTGTTCATGCAGTGCATGGTAACGTTTTCAATAATAATTATGTGTTTTAATAGAAAGGTATATGAGAATTGGTACAATTTACAGGCCAGCTTTTAAAAAATCTAGTAGACGAAGTGGTCTCGGACAAACATATGTCGTGCTGTCACGCACACATTGGGAGGATGATAGAGCAGCCTTTAAATAGAATTAATAGGGTTAATCATTGATTCAAACATCGGATCTTTCAAAATTTAACTAGTTATCTCGTGTTTTCATTTACTGGTGCCTACTTATTCTTGCCGAACTGACACGAGCGACAGGCAGCCCAGAGAAGATTGAAAAAGATTTTGGCAAGTTTAATGTTTGACCAATATTTTAAAAAAATGATTTAATAAGCAGAATGATAGATCTGTGGCAGGCGCTACTATTTTGTAGCAGCTTTTTATCACAAATATTTATCTGATTTATGTTTTAAATTAAATTTTTTCAACAATAACTGAATGTTATTTTCATAATATTTGAAATTATACCCCCAGTATTAAACTTTTATTGTTCATGCGCATACTTAAAGAGCTAATTCATGACAGCTGAAAATTTCTACACCTATCTTTCTGCCAGTAATTGGATTTTTGTTTAAATTTCAATTTTAAAATGTATTCATGCTATACTGCCACAAGTCACTAACAGCCCAGAGAAGTATGAGACAGGTTTAATATGTAACCAATTATCAAGCAATAAGATTTAGAATGGAGATGGGTTGATCGGTTGCACGTGTTACGTTCTTTGGCATATTTTTGAAAAATAAAATTTGTTACAATTTTGTTAATTTCTGTGAAGAACTAATTGTAACACTCATAATTTGTAATATTCAGCCGTTTACCTTATTCTTATACTAACTATGGACATTTGTCCAACATTTACTCATTTCTTTGTTGTCAGTGTCTGGATTTTAAAATGTTCTAATTTATTTTTTAAATATAACGATGCTGAACTGACTCAAATGATAGGCAAGCAAGAGAATTTTGAAACAAGGGATTGTCATGTTTCATGTTTGACTAGTAAGATAAAATGATTTAAAAAGCAGGAAAACATATCGGAGACAAGTACTCACAGGAATATGACGTACCTGGCAGGTAGTCTGCCCTTCCTGACAGGAGATGACCTGGCACTTACACAGGTGTAAAAATTCACACCTCACCTAGACAGACATGTT
>JAECUM010042669.1:0-21267 GCA_016617855.1 Megalonaias nervosa
GCTCAAAACAGTTGCTTCCCTATAACGATTCGTTCCCAAGCAATAAAATGTGTTTATATTTGTTTAGCAAATTGTAATAAAATATAAACATTATCAAAACGAAGGAGATTTCTGTTGAGACTAATACAGTTTTAGTAGAAAGCCCGGTCTCATTGGTATGTACAAATTGCATTGTCTGGAAATAAAGATAATGCTCCCTCTCTAGCGAATAGTGAAGTATTCTTTACAACAGTACTCTGCGAGGTACACCTTTTTTCAACAGGTGCAATTCTGGGTGAAAAATATCCTATGGTATCAGCTACCGTAAAAGTAGATAGCAATTAACAAACTTGCATATCTCATATTATAGCAACGTGACAAATAATCCACGTTTTTAGTTCGATTGAAATATTGAATGTGCTGTGGGACCAAACATTACATTCGAGTTTTCAGGTTGTTTGAATCTTCGAAGGTAATTAAAGGCTTTGCGTCCGTATGAGGCGTGTGATTAGTATTATGTCGAGTATTCCAGTCACTGATGTTCGGCTGTTTGAGGTATACTGTATATCACGCTTTGGAAATTACTATTGTAAAAAGAAAAAAATTTTGGATTTTCAGAGCTGAATACTCGAGATTCTCTAGTTAAAACATATATTGGTGTAAAGCAGCACTTAAGGGTGCATGTTCTCACAATTTAGTTGGATATCCTCCCACCCATAAGGACAATTGCTGTATAACAAATGGACTGCGAATTAATAATACTGTCATCAAGTCATGCCATAATCTCTATTTATCACATGGTAGGTATGGTTTTCCTATAGTATGTGCAGTTTCATATTTTTGATATTACCACACATTAAAATATCACTTTATGTGATTCTGATTGGTCCAAATAAGCCCATGAAATTATTGTGCAGTATCCTCTTTACTGATTGGCTGGGATCGTGGGAAAACGTTTTTAACCCCGCCTTCTGGAATGTTTTGTTTTGAATGAACATTTTTGGCCGCCATTTTTTTAACTCGACTCGCGAAAGGAAATTGAGGAAAAAAATTATCTTGGCTGTCTGAATATGGACACGTTACCCCCACAGGGGTTTGTTATGTCATGTATAACAATATCATCATAAGAAAAATGGCATAAAACTACAAGACAAGAACAACAATAAGTAAAACTAAGGGTATTGCTTATTTGATAGCGGGTGGCAGGGTGGGGGGAGAGGGCAGTATATCTGTGACATAGATATAGAATCCACCGTATATACAAGCGTGGTTTAAATGTTAACTTACAGAAGTAATAAACTCACCTCTGTTCACAGAAGAATCTGGACATAAATGGGTCTCCTAACTGACAGAACTTTATCCAACCACAGCATCTTTACGCAGTATAACGTTATATGGGATGCAAATCCGACTCAAAAAGAAATTTGTTTACGTCTTTTGTACAGTCTATTGTTCCATATCAAATACTGCAAATATCCGGTTACAAATGCATTGCAGTAAATGTGGGAATTTTGCATCCAGTAATCTTATTTCACATGAAAATCGCAACAATTTAATGTTTAGTTCTGAAAGTGACATTTTAGGGTAAACATGTACTCTAGACCTACTGTGTACCGTATCAAACAATGTGGCATCACATCGCATTGATCATTCTGTTTTGAAAAATGATTTTGTCGTTATAAAATGTTCCGTTTATTTGGATGGAAGCTTTTTCTTTGATTTATAGTTTGTAAAAAAGTACAATCTACTTTTACTAGTTCAACTTTGTTTGGGACTATATTTTATGCACAACAAATGAAAGGTGCACCGTCTGTCAGAATGAACGAAATTATTCGTTCTTCTTTCTATCTAATTAATTTCCACTGAAATAAAAACTACGTGATAAAAAGAATCTCAAATGGGCAATGATTTAATATTAAATTTATGAAACTCGTTGAATAATGTCCAGTTTTTGCTCGCCAAGGCTCGCAAAAGCTGGACATTATTCAACTCGTTTCATAAATTCAATATTAAATCATTACCCATTTGAGATCCTCTATGTAATAATATATAATACATTTTTAGTCATTTTATCCGGACAATTGTAATATAAATTTTATACAAAGAAGTATTCACACAAATATACGTACATGCAAATACACACACACATACACACACGCTCACATACGCACACACACACACACATGAAACAGAATAGGTTAGAACAATGTTATCTTAACTGCGCTAATTGTAAGCCATTTTAAAGGTCTAGTTGTGCAATCATAACTGAAAGTGTAATTTTAAGGCAATTAAACACACACACACACACACACACACAGTTACATATATGAAATACAAATCCAAAGACAAACAAGTGTATCACCTGATGTACTGGATCTCTAGAAAGTGGCTACATATATGAAACAAACAGCGACGACACACTATACAGGTAGAGTGAACTACACAGGTAAAGCGAACTAGTCGTACACTTTTTGTACCTACGGATCTCATAGTAAAAAGGTACAAACACAAACATGACAATGAACGCTGAAGAAAACGTAAAATGAAACTATATGATATTATTTGCGTCTTCAAATATAAACAAAAAGAAGTTCATAAACTTTGATAGGACTAAAATTATTGTGTATGACACTTGAGATGTCTTGATCGATTGAATGAAATGTAAAGAATTCATATTTTCAGGTTCTATTCTGCTAACTGATGTCCTTTGTCTCGGGTCATTCTGAAGTGACTGTGGCCTTCGTGAATAAAAGACCTCTCTCTCTCTCTCTCTCTCTCTCTCTCTCTCTCTCTCTCCGGTCTCGGATGAGGAAGATAGTGTGTTGCAACCCGGTCGAGTCATGCCAAAGACATACAAAAATAGTGCTAGCAGCTGCATCGCTTGGCGCTCAACATCAAGAAGTTAGTATTAGGACTGGTCGGCCTGGTGTCAGGATGATATGAGTGGGTGGGACATGATGATATAAGTCTGCAGCATGATGCTCCAGTGCTAGACATCACTATAAGCTGCCGCACTGTAGACATCGTAGCGATATGACTGAAATTTAAAAGCTACGTTAAAAATCCAAGTCTCTCTCTCTCTCTCTCTCTCTCTCTCTCTCTCTCTCTCTCTCTCTCTCTCTCTCTCACACACACACACACACACACACAGATTCATTATTTTTTCAAAGTAATTCATCAAATGCGCACTTAAGGTGGAACCGAAACAAAAAGAAAATAAACATGGTGCACCTTTTAATCAGAAATCTGAATTTGGCAAGTGCATATAATCTATCTGATTCATTCATTTTGTCCTATCCAACTAGGCTGACTCGTTCTATCCAACTAGGTTACCTCGTCCTATCTAACTGGGCTGACTCGTCCAATCCAACTAGACTAACTCGTCAATATACACTGAAATTTTGCATAACATTACTAGTTGATGTTCTCTTAGTTAACCGTTCGTCCCCTTGAAAGAAATAATGGAAAAAACTCTGCGAATATTATAAGAGACACGGGCACAACATAACATGCTTGAATATACAAAAACTTCGAATGTCATATTAGGTCGTTCAGTTAACAGTCTTGGTTAGTATTAAGTGGCATGCTCTTTAAATGCCATTGTGAAACAGGGTGCATTTAGGCGAGCAGGACACGAATGAAAGAAAATATCAAGTAAATAAGTGAAGAAAAGAAATTTAACAGAAGACTGAAAAAAGAGATGTCAAGACTTTCAAATTACCTCTGTCGTTGGTTTCGACATTAATAATTATGAACATGTGAAATTTTAACTGCAAATGTACGTGTTAGCCGGCATAAAAACACTAAATCATAACGAGTGGAACTAATGGCGGACACGTTAGTGCGAGAGCAAACTAAATCAGAGGTGACACAGATGACAAACAAGATTCAGCTTCATCTCTGAGTGTGCCTCAGTTGAAACATAATGCTGCAGCGAGAGAGCGCCACAGATGGCGGTGTACAGTCATAGGTGTGATGGTGTGCCATGTCAAGCCCCATTCCTTCATCTCTTTCTTTATAGTCCTCCTCCATATCTCTTTGGGTCGACTTCTGTTTCATCTCCCGTCAGGGATCCAGTGGACGGCTCTCTGGGCGGTGCATCCAGTATACTTGTCCCAGTCATTGCCATCTTCCTTTCTTTACAGTCTGGACAACAGATGATATGTCCTTTGATGAAGATCTTCATTTCTGATCCTGTTTGGCCATAATATGCCAGGACTCTTCTTCAGACAACACCTGTTTTCTTAAGAGTTCAAGCTTTGTGCTATTCTTGATGCTAGCTTTCAGCATTCAGTAGTAGCAAATCCTGACCTTGGTCTTGAGTCCAAGTTATCTCGACTTCCATGAATATTTCAGTATTTCGAAGGTTTGATTTGCTTATTAATTTTAGTTGCACCCCCCCCTCTCTCTCTCTCTCTCTCTCTCTCTCTCTCTCTCTCTCTCTCTCTCTCTCTGTTGAATGTGCTTCGAAGATGTGTGAATTCCTCTCCCAACTCATTAAGCACGCAAATTAAAATTAAAATATTGAAAGTAACGGTTAGCTTAGAATGTATGTACAAGTAATAATCTTATATTATGGATAAGTTAAAAGCGAATAAATAGAGTTCCGGTTTTTACCAGCGGTGTTTTTGCGTTTGAAACCTGTCTATAAAGACCACACCAGACATTTGTATAAAACCGGTCTTCATGAGCAAGTGACCTTTATACACAAGTTAATATGTGCAATAGTATGTATCAATAGGACTGTGCTCTACAGGGGTCACCTATATAAGAGATTTTGATTAAATTTCATTCAATTACATAAATACGGTAGAAGGAAAAATTTGTCGTGCCGCGTAGGTCGTGAACTTCCGCTTGCCACAAAAAGGAAACATTAATCTTTGCCAATGCATACTGCGCAGTGTTTCCGCGGTCACCACACACCCTCGAGACTATTAATCATGGAAGTACAGGTGAAATATACATACCATTGTCAAAATTACTTAAGATGTCACGTCCAAAACCGTAAGAGTGGAGAAATTTCCATGGAGATTGTAAACAGTATATTAAATAATAATAATAATAATAATAAGAAGACGAAGAAGAAGAAGAAGAAGAAGAAGAAGAATGTTACTTATCTCTTATTCAGACAAGGTGGTGAGGGTAGGCTAACACTATGATATAACGGCGAAGGATTATACGAGCTCACTAAACTTGAGGCCAATATGTTTAACAAGCACGGACTACATAAATCAAAATATTATGTATATGTTGTGGGAAAGATGGTTCGCATCAGAATATTATTTTGTAAAAATTAGAAATTTTGTGGGAAAAACATTTGTATTAAGGCATATTTTGAATGACATAAATACCAACGTTTCCAAATTCATGTTGAACACGATCAGACACAATGAGGGATCATTCGAAAAAGTCAAGCAAACTATCCTCTGTGGTGAATTTTGATAATGGAGGCCTATAACTTACTTCTGTCAGGGGGCACAAAAAACTCTTTTCTATTAAAGTGGATATCCAAAATGACAATTTAAAAAAAACAAAAAAACCCCACTAAAACTTATTGAAAGTATGGTTAATAAATAGAAAAGAACGTTTACCAAGTACGAGCAACTCTTGGCGAGGGCAGCATGGCGATTTTTGAATGTACCCGTATAATGTAATGTAACCGGATAAAACCAGGTCGCGGGCTGTAGGTTGCACATGGCTGAGGTATAACCTCCATAGAATGTTCGATCAGAAACATCATGGAATATATACATTCTCGTATCATGGAGATGTGTTTTATATATAAATGGTATTTTAAAGTCAAGAAGACTAGTCTTATATGAAATGTTAAATAGTATCCATCTGAACGATTGGTGTATTGAAAATAAAGTTTGACTGCAGATGAACTTGACATGTCTTTTCCGGAATTATCTTTACATAATATACCCAGTGATGATTCTAAGGCCAAGAAATATAGCAGCAATGAAATGTGAACGTTATACAAACATAATATGGACAGATAAACGCGCATAGTCTGTAACAAATTATGATGTATATTGTAAACTACCATTTTAACCAGTGCCGGATTACCAAATAGGCAGAGTAGGCACCGGCCTATGGACCCCACGCTTTTTTAGGGGCCCCACGATAACGGATCAAAATAATATTGAATTGATTTGATCTTGACGTATTAGGAGATAATTTGCGAGGGGGGCCCCCGAGATTTCGACTGCCTAAGGGCCTCCACTGGGTTTAATCCGGCACTGATTTTAACGTAATAAACACTCACGAAAAGGAAACGGCAGTGGAAAATAATATTAGTCCAACACAAATCCTAATAATGATAATTAAGACAGTTATGGTTGAAACGTATTCGTATTGGTGCAAAACATAATATTTTGAACATTTTCTTTCTTCACATGCTTAACTTAAGAAAATGTTGGTCTTGTGAAGAAAGATATATTTTTGTAAAGCAAATATAAAGTTGAAAATGAATAATGAAATGTGTTGTGCCACATTTAAGTAAAACTAATAACTTGCTAATTGTAACAGGAAAATTAAGTACCAGAAGTTTCAATATGGAAATATTAAAAATGTGTATCATGTTTGAAGATGGTGTCTCTTAGAAAATATTAATTGGAAAATTTCATTTTGATATCATTAATAAATAATGCATATGCAATATTAGAATATCCTTTAGTGCGTATTTAAATTATGAATAAGATACTGTATACAATATTGTAGTGGACATATGATTACGATCACCTTTCATATCAATGTAATTATTGCTTTTATTAAATGAACATTATAGAAAATGTTTTACATTTTATATGATATGTTGAGCGGCAAAATACTGTAAGGTGGCCCATTGGATGATTCTCCAAACATGCCCACTTATGCTCTGAGAAAATAATATTGTACATTATTATTATTGTTATTATTATTATTATTATTATTATTATTTTTATTATTATTATTATTATTATTATATCAAAATAACAGTATATTTACACAATGTAATGAATGACCTGATTAATATTCACACTGTTTGCTTTGCCTTGTGTATATTTGCGTACGCGATTTTTGTTTTGTCTGGGTTCTATTCCTTTTGTTTCATTATTTTTATGTTGGTTATGTTTTTTTCAGTATTCGGGGAATTGTTTTTGCATGAAATTTCTAAACTTAATTTTACTCCTTACTTTTTCTATTTTAATTCTTAAGGAATTGGTGTCTAAAATAGCGGTCGAAAAAGCAAAATGTAAAGATATACATACGACCGTCTTTCCGCGTGTTTTGAAAACTAGACAATACTATGAAGAGCAAACAACAAAATATTTTAAAAGTTTCCATTTTATTTTTGTAAAATTTTTGCTACTCACTGCAATCATATTATTTGAGAAATAATATAATTAGCAAGGACTTTTTGGTGAAACTCCTCACTCTCATGGAAATGACGATAACATACCGTTTTACTGTAGCACCTTTCTACCTTCATTGATGGGATCAACGGTTTTTATATAAATAATTTAACAATTTAGATGGAAAGACCACAATGAAAATTTTTTAAAATTATTATTTTAATTTTTTAATTTTATTCAAACTGTTCCCTTTCTGACAAATATTTATTATAGTTCTTTCTCATTTGATTGTGGCCGGGTGGCCGGGTGGCCGGGTGGTATAAGACGCTTTACAGATCACTAGCATCTCACCTCTGTCCGCACGGGTTTCATTCTCGGGCGGGGCCAACGTGTGTATGTGACAACCTTTCCAGTAGCTTCCCGTGGGTCCGTGGTTCTCCCTGACATTTCCTGGGTTCTTCCTCCACTAAATATACTGGCCATCATGTATAGTATATGTTGGGAGCACCGGGTGGCCGAGTGGTCCAAGGCGCTAGCCTTTGCAGATCACCGACATCTCAGCTCTATCCTGTTATGTAAATCTATATTTTTTTGTTAAATTTTTGCTCATGACTGTAAATTGTAGTAGTAGTAGTAGTAGTAATAGTAGTAGTAGTAGTGATAATAATAATAGTTTATTCTCTAACTTAGGCCACCGGCCATAGTACAAAATACAAGTAAATATAATGTGCGTTTTGGTGTAAAGAAGTTAAATATGGTGTTCATCATGAGTATACATACATAATCTCCTTTAATCGGTGCATTATATTATAAAGATGTTACTACCTCCATGTTTATTATTCACCATTCGTTGAGCTATCAAAGACTGTCTAAGATGAAAAGCCGTATCGATATAATAAGAAAGATTTCTTATAATTAATATATTAATATGACTCATGAAGGATTCAAATTTTTCTACAGACGGATGAAGATAATAAAATTCATTAAAGTATTTCTTTCTTAAATGGATATAAGCTGGACAAACACAAAATGGAATTCATTTTCTACCAAATAAACATTATTTTTCCTGCATAATTCACAATACCTATTATTTTTCCCAATCCCACTGTGCCTACATATCTCAATTTTCAGCGTATGCGCTGAGCACCTACATTTAGCAAGTAACTTCCTAAGAAAATGATAATCCATGATAAGCCCATGTACGTGTAATAAATCCAAGTGCATGTAATAGATCCACGGGGATAGATTCTATTTGTAGTGAGTAAGAGTGCTTGTAGATTGCATGGGATCTATAAACAGCTGCTTACGTAGGTGTTTACGAGTATTAATAATATTATTAATAATAAACCTGTTTACTAATTTGGGGTCGTTTTCCATTTGATATGTTGATAAGGTGGGTTTTTAAAAAGAGTTATTTCCTATTGGATGGGTCGGTCAGGATTCTTTTACGATGGGACGTCACGTAGTGAATAGAAGAAAAATGCGTTGTAGTGCCGTATACTTGTATATAAAGGGAGAACTGGGCAACTGATTTGATTTCTATTTACGATTCTTATTTCATATGTTCTTGTGTTAATATTAGTCTGCAGACGTATTTAATGTTGTGTTTAGATATTATTTGACAGGAAACAGTTGTTTAGATTATTCATTGGAACTACAGTGCTCATTGGACTAAAATATTTTCCTGGGACTACTGTGAATTTATTCAAATGTGTTCAGGACAATGCCATTTTGATACATCAGAACTGTTGGCAGACCTGTACATTCGAGGATTCGATTCTTTAGGACTTGTGATAGAACTTTTGGAATCATTTTGGATTTAATTCATAATGCTGTATATTTCTCTTAAATTTTCATTTTATAACTTTCATAATTAAATTATGTGTTAAGTTTTACAAAACAGTTTGGTTTTGCTTCTTTCTGTTTAGTTTATGACAGAGGAGCCATAACAATCCACGTGGGTTCGAGTCCCACACTCGGCCAGCATATATACAGTCAGCCATGTATAGTCATATCATGTGCTGAAAAATGGCATTAAACTCAAAACAAGAACATAGCATATCGTGTGGTGAAAATGGCACTAAACCCATAATAACAACAACAGGATTCTCTTTTTATTCCTTAATAAAATTTGTAGATCGAAGTAAATAAATCAAAAAGAAATTAAGCAATTAGGTCTGTTCGATAATACTTTTGTCGTTATTTTTTCTTTGTTGGCTTTGTTTCTTTGCTATGAATGGAGCTTGAACGCTTGCAGAAATGTCATTATATTGTTCTGAAAATTACCCTTCCTTTTTCATATCTAATTACTCGACTCCGAATTCATGGATACTGAAGGGGGTTATATAACATTATCATCAAGATGTAGTACACAGTGACTACAAACTAAATGTAATACGTCATGATTCGGGACTTAATTACCAATTACTTGCAGGAAGATTGCTACACAAAGCACAAATCTTTCCAACGTATATAATAAAAATTGGACAAATACCATTAAAAACACCATTGAAAAGAAAATACAACACAATTATGGAGTTTACGTAATGCCTATGACCATAGCCTGTAAGTAAGTTACAGACACATATGAACTGACAGATGCCACACTCGGTACGGGTCAGATAATTTTATAATACGCTTTAGACAAGGAATAGAAACAAACATGAAGGTCAATATATATTATTTCCTTGATTGTGAAATAATCATTCGACCAACAACTGATAACTATATCCCACCGTGAATCGAAAGCTCTAGAGCAATGGCGACCATGAGTATAACTCCGCTGACCGATTTATCAGCAAAAACAATTGAACTGATAAAATCAAGAGATATTTTTGTTTTACTCTACAAGATTTGAGACCTCATTATTACACTAAATGGTCATCGAATTCGCCACCAGTTCTATCAATAGCGGGAGACACTCATACAAAATGCATTGCTTTGTATTGGATATTCGAGCAGTTCTTTCTGAGCATTGACAATATTTGCCACTTTGGTTTCTCGAAAATAAGATTTTACAATGAATAATAATAATAATAATAATAATAATAATAATAATAATAATAATAATAATAATAACACAATAAACAGCAACAAAAGAAGTAGCGCAATAGAAGGACTATAAGAAAAAGCGGTAGGGGAATAAATAATGTCAAATAGTTTTAATTAAAGTCATCTCATTCTTTTTCCTTCCCCACATCGTATCAAAGCACCAGTACATTCAATATCATCGATGTAAAAGCTGTAACCGAAGACATGCATTTTCTCTGTAATTTGTATTCTTCCGATCTTACTGATCTCACCTCATTCATAGTGCATGCGAATTGGACCTACATGCAAGAGCCACCAGGCTTTCGTACGCAAAAACTAGAGGGAGGGGATATCCTTTAACCACTAATTTCTTGAACAATCAACTCCCGTATTTCAGTCTTAAGTTTTGTTTTGACAATTTAAAAGTCAATTAAAACGAAATTAATCCAACTCAATAAAATTTTAAAACGCTTACATTTTTTTAAATAAGATATATTTCGTGTTGTAATATAGAACCATCTTTATAAGCACTATAAATTACTGAATTTGATAACAATTAATAAATCTCAAGCTTTCGGTCAGTGATAGATAGATAGATAGATAGATAGATAGATAGATAGAAAGATAGACAGATATTCTTTTCACACTAATCTAATGTATAAATTAGGGGAAAATTTTAATTTACATTTTTATATTTTCATTTCAGCGATTTTCAATCGCGCATTATTTAACTACAAATATATGAACAATAATATCTGCTACGATACAAATTATATATTCCATCTCTAACTTTGATCTTAAACAAAAAGTAACTGTGATTCGAAAAAGAAATCTAACCTGTCTCTTTTAGAACTGATTGCATAAGGTTTTTTTAGGTGGTGAGGGGTGGGGAGTGGAAGGGAGTAAGGGGGTGCAGGAAACAGATGAAAAATGACTCCTAAACTTTTGATTCCATCTTCTTGTGTTCGGTATCATTTACTAATGAGAGAGCTGCAAAATATCCAGTGTTAATTTGTGATGTCAAACTTCAGTACTTTTGTAATGCATCAGTTTAGGGTAGCGAAATTGTTTCCTTATGACTCAATCTTAATGTACAAGTCTGCGCCCTAGACTACGTGTATTAACGGAAATAGTTAATGTATACGGTGTTAACAATTGCCCCATCAGAGACCTTTTACCATTCAAAACAAAATTAATTGTTATTTAAGAAAATTAATGCAATTTGATCGGGTTATGTGTCATTTTGTTAGAACAAAACTAATTGCACTTAATTGTTTAAATTATTGGTTTACATATGAAATGCATAGAAGAACAATAGAAAAGAAATTTTATATAAATTTTTCTAGAGAGAGAATTTTGATTGTTTGATGGTATTCCATTGGCAGAAGAAGAAAAAATATTGAACATGAAAGTAACACTTCTCTTTCTCTCAAAAGTTTTAAATTTTTCTCAAGACTCCTGATTAAAAACAAGGCAAAGAGGTTTTTTGTTCCAAGCTACCCCTGGTATTTTAAGGTTAGGAAAGATGCATTTTCAGAATTTCATGCGCAGAAGAAAAATCATGTCATAACGAAATAAAGACAATATTAAAATATCAAAATACAAAATGTGAAGTTCCAGAATAGTTCGTTGAATAAAATTCGTGGGTCACAAAGTCATGAGCGGTTGTCACCATTTAGCATGGTGGTAGAGACGTAAGTGATCATATGTAAAAGTAATGTTTCAAAACATGACTAAGAAATATCACACCGCTAACCATAAATACTCTGTAAATGGGAAATTGTGTAAACTTCATATATCAGATTGTCTAGATCTTAACTAATACGCAAATCACATCATCTTGCATAGTCAAATCTATACACTCTTCACACTGCACCCCTACCCCTTTCATTGCAACAGTTGCCAGATCCAAAAGCGTTTAATATCCCACCGAATGTCACTCTGAGGTATACAAAAGATATTCATTTTGCTTGTTATCCGCAATATAACCATAATGTTAAATTTATAGTAAAGTTAACAGCAAACGTTTACGTGAAACCACTATAACGCTTTTTTGCCCGTTCTTATAAGACTTAAGGTACTAAATCAGATCACACAGTAAACCTATGGAAACACCATTATATTAAATATTTTAGATTTACGAATGCCCATGATAAAACCTTTATTAATCATTACAGGCATGTTCTTGATGTCAACTTCTCAGTAGAGAAACCCAAATGAGCTGTGGCTTTTTAAGAGTTAAATATGTTTGAAACGTCTGTTTTAAATTCTACATCAAACAACATGCGTTTTCCAAACTTTTGTATGCAAAATGACCGAAATTCTGTCAATTTAACATTGTCTCTATTTTTCTTTTCAGTTACTACTAGGATAAGCTCACAGAAGATTCTTTTTAGTAAACTCTTACTTTCATGATCAACCATTTCTGGCCAGCTAAACTCGCAAGTACTCTACATTATGTTCACCCATTTCTTAACTAGTCCCCATTCTTCCATATATTTAATACCGTGAGGGGACTCACGGTAATAATATAGCTCCCATAATAAACCCATGCAACCGCCATGATATGAAACATTCAGCAGCTTTAAATTTCTGAATGCTCATGATAAAACATGTATTTGTCGGTACAAAAATACCCGTCATGCAAGCTTCTCTGTAGAGAAACCCAAACCCGTATGAGCTGCTGCATGTTCTGAATGTACATGTGGTTGAAACATGTGTTCTCAATTCCGCAACAGAGTCCGGTTCTGATTTCAGCAATGAGTTTTCCTAACTCTTGTCTCTAAAAGGGCTGAAATTGCCTCTATTTCATTCATTTCTAGACTGGTTCCCATTGGTCAATATCTTTAGTTACCGTGTGTTGTAAGGGACAGTATTAGGCACAAATTTAATACAGCATCTACCGGCCTAAGATAAAAAAAAGTCATAAAAAGTAAAATACTCAAGTGAAGTTAAAAAGTTCCATATTTTTCGATAGCTCTACTGAAATAACAAATCAGAATACTATTCACTTGACCTGAAAAATCAATGAAAGCTTATAACAAAAGAAGTTCATGAACCCCAACCCCAAATTTATACCTTCATTTTTCATGTCCGAAGATCATTTTGGACACCAAGATACAATGCAAACACATGCCATTATCCATGGTGATAATTTTAAAAGAAACATTATGTGTCAAAAGAGCTTAATGCAATTCAACATAGTTGCCGTCCAAGCCATTTTGTTAGGTAATCTACTTGCCTTGAACCCACATGTCTGCCGCTATAGGGGGCTAGCTCATCATCCTAACCGAGTATCGATATTTCACTGTCTATATACTGCGAAGTAGCAATGGGAGATGTACATGCCTCACATCAGTTTCACGAAAATCACAAGCCAGAAACACTTAATTCAAAAATATATTCATATCTTTCATTATTAAACAATAACATCTGCCCAAGTTACATCGTAGCCCTAACTTAAAAAAACAAACAAAAAAACAATCTGACAGAGGGCCAATTTACAAAACTATCACCTGTCACCATAGTACCAAAACCAAAAACCTAAGTTCCGAATGTTTGTCTTTGATTACATTTACAAGCCTAAAGAATATGCAAGCCCCAGATGACCAGTTTAACTTTTCACACCAGCGCATTCCTTTCATTGAGAAATTTATCTGTTAAAGTCGTGTAGTGTTTTTCATTGAATAAATTTGAAGTCCATGATCATACAGAGCTTGCTTTTATCGATCCAAAGTCCTTGATAGTCACATCTTGTCTACCGTATCTACGCTTTTGTTTCTTGCAATCCCTGTGTATCCAAATATAAACCGTTTTATAATGTATACGTCAAGAACACAAGCACATATTTAATGATTTTTTAATGGCAACTTTGTTCGAAGTATCTCCGCTGCTTCGTGTCTTGCCTATTTTAACGCTGTTGTGAGGACAAAACTGCGATCTGCTTCGGAGTGAATGCGACTATTTTGAGCATTATGTATATCGAAAATGGATACCAAAATTTAAAAACAATTAAAATTAAAATTAAATTGTCTTTTCTTTCAGAAGCATCTGGAAAACAAAATTTCCTACATTTTTTTTCTTTTTTTTAAGTTAATCTGTTCATTTTTATACTGTAAACTTATATGTTGAGGTCATGACCTTTATGTCATTTGCTTTGAAGAAGAGATATCACTGAAGCATGCACGATCTATACGCATTCATTTCAAAGTAGATTAGAAGATCGCGTTGACATAGGACAAAGCTACCGAGTTATACACATGTACATATTTCACCCTCAACTACTTATAAATAGTGGCAGGGTAAGCTTCACTTCATTGTACTGTATTTTAATACCTAATCAGGCAGGGTTTACCTAGTATTTTTTATATGTGCGATTTGTGACGTCAGCCGTACTCGAACATCGCAATTGCATCAGTTTTATTGTTATTTGTTCTGTAATGTATCCTTGTTGTAACTCATCATGTAATAAAGAACACACACTCTTTGCTGCGCACAAAAGCTGCTCTAGAGCTCTCCGGCATGACTTCCATCCCTGAGACTCAGCGTGTTTTTCATTCCGGCACACGTTTGCACACAATAAACCACGAATGAATACTCTCTTTTGTGCTGACCACATACATCGCAAAATAGAGACTAATAATTACGTAACGACAGCTGACGAAACTTCAATTTATAAACGATAACCTGAAGGATAAAGGAAAAACTTAATCTAGGCCAATTTTATGCCGAGTTATTTCTCGTTTCCATGATCTGCTGTGGTGCTAAGCAAGAATCTCTGCTACGTAATCATTTTATTCTTTGTCGACAGGAACATGAAGAGCTCGCTCCTGTTAGCTATTGAGTTAATGGTATTAAAGTATACATTTAAAACAAATGCTTGCACCTTTTCATATTACCTCAGTTTAACGCCGCTTGAAGAGAGAATTAATCGAGGTCAGGCTGCAAAAGAGTATGGTATTACTCGAACTCCACTTTATGATCGATGTAACATCGTACCAGTACTAAGAGGACACTACAAACGAAGCAGGTCAAGATTGCCACTGATCCGTTGGGAGTGGTTTTAGTCTCGAACCCTACCGGTTGAACTGTCTTCTTTTCTTTCATAACATTTGCCTGTCTATTTTGTGCGTGCTTGTGTTATAACCTCTTCATGTGAAATCTTGAATCCGATCAACAATGGTTGATCTGGACTTGTCGGGGATACCTGTGCAGCATGTGATTGCCCGGGACAATTCACATGTTGAATTAAACCACTGATATATATATATATATATATATATATATATATATATATATATATATATATATATATATATATATATATATAATTTTCCATTTTTTACCTGTTTTAGATTTACCATTTGAAAGTCATTGAAAATTATACTTGCACGTGCATATAAAGACAAGTTCTTATTTACCACATCTGCTCGAGAATACCGCGCATCAAACTTAGAACAGCTTAGGACTAGATCTGGCGTTGCAAATATTGCATAATACGTCGGCAAATGTGGCGTTTAAATCATACAACTCCAGAACCTGAGTTTGAACTTGAAATTTTGCTTCGACCAATCAAAAATATCGTTAACATTCAAAAGTCGTTTCTGATTGGCGGTAGAAGGAACTTAATCACAAACCCATGATCAGAGTTTTGTGATCCCTAGGCCTGGCCCCACAGTTATGACACACTGTACGTTCAAAATTTAACTCGGAGTAAAATGCCAAAGTATAAATTCATACTTAAAAAATTTCAGGTTTTTATTTTTTAATTTGGTGTTCATTCGGGCATTCGTAATATATGATTATACTAATATTTTATAAAGTCTAACTCCACTTGGAAAAAAGTTATACAAGATTAAATTTCTAACCATTTTAGCATCCGTTCAAAGTTTATGCCAAGGCAGTTCTGTTACTATGTGGCGAGGTTTATGCTGTTCGCATGAAAGTATATGTAAAACGAACAGCGTACAGCCTGATCTGCGTGCGCAGTATGCGATAGAAGATTAGGGTCTACTCTCAACTTTTATGAACCTGGATAATAAGGAAAAACAAAATCAAGCTACTAGAATGTTTATCATTGATGTATACATTTCGTGTTTGTTTGCTAGGTTGTTTTTCCCTAATGAGATTTTTTTTAACTGCAAATTTACACAGGGCAATGCAACATACACATATTAAAGTTATTACACAAGGCAATGCAACATAGACATATTAGGGTTATTACACAAGGCAATGCAACATACACATATTAGGGTTATTACTCAAGGCAATGCAACATACACATGAGGATTATTTGAAACGTCCTGAATATTTTGCTATAACTTTCTTTCTTTGAATCTGTTAATAAATTTAACGTCGATCTATAGATAAAATAACGACTATAAAATTATCTGCAGACATATGCATGCGACGTAATATAGGTAAATGACAATGGCCTCAATATGTCGGAGAAAGATAACAATTCTGATATGGAGCAAAGAATACTATAAAATCCGGGCGCTCTAAAAGTGCTCTCCAGGTGATATCAAGCCGACTTGGATAATGTTTACCGATGTTTTCCTGTCATATCCTACATTTTTAAGTAATTTCATTGTATAAAAGATGGTCTTGAATCCGTGGAACATGACCCACGTTCTGGAAGACCGTTGTCTAGGATTGTGGAGTGTGAAATGGCTGCTGTCAATAGAGCAACTGATACTGATGCTCGATGCACACTGAAAGATATTTCTTTTATTCCGAACATAAATTCTTGAGCTGTTTTAATATCTTTAAGGCTCATTTGAAGCTCAAAAAGGTTTGAGCAATATGTGTACCGCATTTATTGACGGCTGTCAAAAACAGACAGAGTTGAAATCACTAATAGCTACTACCCAAATATGAAAAGATTGACCAGTGCGTTTGAATGAGATTGTCGAAGACAACGAGCAGAGATCACAAATCGTTCGACACAGTCGGACCGCCAGTGGGGTTTTAGTTGTCGCCAATGTACTGTGCCTACCTCTGCTAGTGTAACTGGACATTTATATGCTTCCAAAGTGTTGCCAAACGCTGAGAAAAAACTACCGAACCACCCGTCCAAACATTGGTACCCGAGTTATTAATCTACTCCAAAATAATGTGCCGGCGCATAAATCCGCCGTCATCAGGGCCGGATCAGCTCAAGTGTTGGGGGGTGGGGTGTCCAAATTTCAAAAAGCTTAAGACTTTTCTCGAAAGGGCACCAAATCAAAAGTCTATGTGTCTATTTGCTGAAAGTGTGCATAATACCCTCAAAACTGCACAAGAATAAAACGATGGTCAAATTTCAGGTGACAAGTGGCTGTACGTTTGTGAACTTCTTTTTAGCGGGGGTGGTTCGGCAATCCGGAAACACCCCCCCCCTCCCCAATTCCGGCCCTGGTCGTTACAGGCTACCTGTAGGAGCACAGCATCGAAACTCTGTCGCATCAGATTTAGGTCAAAGTGATTTTTGGCTAAATCCCGTTATCAACGATTCCGTTGAGGGCATACTATTTCAAGTACACGTTTTCAATGTACGAACAACATATCGAATTGTGAATAAAATACATCATTTGAAAGTTGGATAATCAGACCGAGAAAGTGTTTAATGGTATATGTGGAGTGCTTGAAGGGGATGTACTGACGTACTGTTTATTAATAAAGAATTTTGTTGCAGAACATAATGATATTTAGAACCTTTTAAACACCCTTCGTACTGTGACTGCTGCTAATAGAAACTTCAAACCAGCAGATGAGGTACACAATTCCGCGAAAAAAATAAAACAATGGGGAGCTTGAAATTTAAGTGGTTCAATCCATGCGTATAGGTATGCGCAAAGGTCTATTCTTATATCAGGTTATTCAAGGCTGATTGATTAATTCTTTTCAGGTTATTAACGCTTGTATATGTAAATGAGGAAATACAATTTACATCAGCTAAAAGAAACCAAGTTCAATCTATACACAATGACTCTACATACGAAATAGATTCCTCGAGGACATTTGGCTTGGCCATCATTCTGTGGTCGAACAGTATACTACCAACGGAAACAATTGTACTCCTTACCATAGAGCATTATAATTTCACAGCATATTTATGCAAACATCACATCTGGCCAAGATAAATATATACCGCATGTAACGGTATAAAATGTATAAAAGGCATGCAGCTCCGAACAGGATGAACTCACACTTGCCATCACGTGAATACACTGACAGATCGAGGAAAATTCTCTTCTTTCTACTTCATATGTTAAGTAAACAGTAAACACCCTTATCTCCCGACCCATTGTTCGATAGCAGATCTGGTTCAGTGCTGTTTCCATTTTGGTGTGCGTTTCATATGGGTAAATACTACTGCGGCAATCGTAGATGAATGACAATAATAATGGCATCGGAATAAGAGATCGTCGCCCATAATTCTGCACAGATCATATAGGTTGATAATCAATGACCGTCCCCGTAGGATCCGCCCTATGCAATAAATTTCTCCGACACCGATATATTGAAAATAACAGTACAAGGAATACTTACCTCCGTACCACACTTCTCAACATTCATGCGCTGCTGAAATATGCATGTCATACATAAGGGACCAATCATTTACCAAAGGCGCTTGACTTTTCTTTCCAACCATGTCATATTTCTTTTCTTTTATCTCAAGATTTTCTTAACAAAAATATAAGGATATGATTAATCTTTTTCTAAAACCAGAGCAAGAATATTTTTGTTCAAGCTGTCTGGGGGCTGGATTTCTTTTAAACAATTCTACCACGACCAAAAAGATTATATGGTAGGTCCCTAACGCCATAATATAACAGTATGGATGGCCTTGAGCTTTCTCGTGTAACAGAGCTATCACACGGTTAATCTCAGCATCCACGATGTTGAATCGATTCTTCATTCAGCTTCAGCACAGAAAGAACGTCTCTTTGGGATATTCACAGGACTTAATTTATGAATCGCTCATTGATGCAGAGTGACTCATTTGCATCAAGATAGGAAGGGCACATGTTGACATATCGATGATTCAGCCTTCTACAATGTCTCCATTAAACAGGGATGTTCGCAGCTCGGAAATTAATCCATTCTGGTATTTTTGCATCTTCATTCATCAAACATCCCTTTGAAGAAAAGAGCTCAATGAATTCCAACATTGCCAACTAACAAGAGCTGCAACATGTGCCATACGTGTATCATTATTTGCGCTCGCTGAGATTCTTCACTGACCGGATGAGTGGGGTGGGGTGGGGTGAGTGGGGGTTGCACTGGAATCCCTGCACAGCTATTATAGTTTGAGTTTAATTCGTCTATGCACTGCAAGTACACAACTATAACTCTACTGCGATACAATGCAGTTTACAGATACAACGTTATTAGGACTGGTGTCGTTAAAAATGTACTGATAACCGGCATCAATATAACTCTGCAATGATATTCACCTACCGTTGCAACAACATTATAATACTGGTGGGACTGTTCTTAATTTTTGCGGCGGTAATTTTATCCTTGCGACGATACAAATTGCAGTTCCAAGGGCAAAATAAAATTTTGCGACGATAAACATTACCGTTACAATATGGTGTACAAAAAGAAGTAAACTACCTGTAGGTTACAGCGGGATCCAAATATAACAGTAACGCCAAATTTTGTTAATACATCGGTAATTTTTGCCATTACATGGATAAAAATTTACTGTTGCAATAGCATTTTAAGTTACAACGATATCCACATATCGTTGCATCTGTGTTGCAACATTATACTTTTTCTGGCATATCCGTTGTACCAGTATATTTTGCTTATGCAACGGTAATTTTTGTGTGGCAGCAATGACAATTAGCTTTACAACAGTATGATTAACTGTTGCTGCGATATAATATATAGGGGATCTCGAATGGGAAGAGATTTAATATTGAATTTATGAAACGAGTTGAATAATGTCCAGTTTTTGCTAGTTTCACAAATTTAATATTAAATCCTTACTCATTTGAGATTCTGTTTATCAAATATTTTCTATGTCATTGATAGTTTCGATAAAAAGAAAAAAAATGAATTTCGGGATTTCGTTTAATTCTGGTGGAGACACCACACCTTTCAATTCTTGCGCGTTTAATCAACAATACTCAGTTTGATAGCCAGTAACATTTAAAAGGAAATTTTTTAACAAATTATAATTAAAAGAGCAGTTGTCCTTCCAAATCAATAGAACATTTGTCAATGACAACGTCATTTTTCTTTAATGGATCTCAGATGGAAATTTCTGTGATGTCACAGTTTAGTCAGATCAGACGAGCTGGAGTAGTTGACGCGTTATTTACATGGATTTCGATCAGGCTATTAACAATTTTTCAACCAAACTTTGTGCAGATTTCACTATAGTCAGTATTGGATACGGCAATAAAATGTAGCATTCAAGTTGTTGGATATTCGTCTATAGGATGATACTGAATGCATAATGTGTAGCAAATATCGGGTGCATCCGACCTATTCTGCTTCCACAGGCATGCAAAAGATGCCTGTAGACGGAGGCATAGATTTTTAACAAACAGGATTAAACTTTAACAAGCAAGAAAGTAACTTGCATCATAATATTGGCGATTAACAAAAAGTGGCCTACACATTGTGACCTACATTACATAGTGTGGCCTTCACCACAGATTGAGGCCTTCACACTGAGGGATCATACCATTTAAACTAACTAAAACAAATCATTTAAGGAACACATAACCATATTGATGACATCGTTTTGGTGTTACATTACTATATACAATTCTAGTTTGATCTTTCAAAACAAATTCTTTTTAAGAATAACACTGATATTTTCTGACTTACCAGGAAATATTAATATTGTGGAATAATCTAATTCTTGCAGGCAAATAAAGATTACATCCTTACCTCATGCATATATCATATTTTGATACTG
>JAECUM010042671.1:0-14317 GCA_016617855.1 Megalonaias nervosa
TCTCGAAGCAGGTTAAATGCAATAATTTGTAAAACCAAAATAATATATATTTCGTATTATATACAGAGCTAAAAGGAAAACTAAAATATTCACAGAATACTAATTTAAAACATTCAAAGGGCGTATTAACATAATCCTTCTATTATAGGGACATCATAACAAACGGAACACGAGTTATAAACGGAAAGGTAAAATAAAAACCACTATGATATAGATGTTGATGAGAAGTATGTTTTAAGTTTAGGTAATGGCCTAGGTGAAATTAGAGACAGTCTTTTTAAAAATGATGAATGATAGATCCATGATGATGCCATCATTAAAAACGCGAACACGGTGTCATAATATGACACAATAGACGAAACTAATTCAACGGTACAAGCATGTTACTAAGTACACCCTATCCTGTACAGTTACTACCTTACAAGTCCAAGATACTCTAACATCTAGGTAAACAACAATACCACGTTATAATGGAAGGGAAATAACTCTTATACATAGGAATATTCTTATGGCATATGACTAATAATAATAATAATAACACACTTTTTTCCATTAAAAGTGTCAATAATTTCACTTGAAAATATTTGGATTTAGTAATTAGACAGTAAGAAGCATTTCGTACATGAATCAATATTTATTATCATTTACGATATTAATTGCAGAGCCCAACTTCATTCAAATTGAAAAAAAGGAATAAAATAAAACACAAAAATCAAAGAACTCAAGTTTCGTAGAAATAAATAGGTATATTATATAATATTCTATAAAGTGTTTGTTTTTCTTTCTTTTCCATGTTGCTTCCTACAACAAGAGCGTAAGTGGATTGATACTTATTACCTTCAACATTCATATAGACACGTTTTTTTAACAATAGGTTGGACGATTTGGAAATTTATTTCTTCGTCAAAACATATGCGAATATAACTCAAAATTAAAGAAGAAGAAGAAGAAGGAGATGATGATGATGATGATGATGATGATGATGATGATGATGATAAAATTGGTGAAGATGATGTTGATCATGGTAGTAGTGATAATGATGATGATGTTGACGATAACAAACAACGAAGAAAACTATTGCAACGGTAATGGTGATATTATTGATAATGGAGGAATACAAGATTATGGTATTTTCTGCAATGTGGACAACAATATCTATGTTGCTGTTGAGCAGGATGAGGGAGAGGAAGAGAACGTTAAAGAACTCAGTCCAGTGGCTTTAGGCCATCGATAGCTAAGGGTGGGTTTTTTCTACTTGTGTTTTCATCACTAATCTATAGTTTTGAAATCTTACGTGCGTGCTTTGATATATATATATATATATATATATATATATATATATATATATATATATATATATATATATATATATACGGACAGATGAACATACGGACAGATGAACCTTTGTAGAGAGTATGATAAGTTTGAGATTTAAGGTATAAAGAAAGGTCGAGACAATAAAATCGTTGGTCCAATATTTACGCCCCCCCCCCCAACAAACTCGTTTTTTTCTCCATTCAGCACGTGCGCGGTCTGAATTGCCAATCGAAAACTGTCTTTTATACACCTAAGCATACGGCAAAACAAAAATCTCTCAGAAACAGGTCTGTTTAAATGCAATGAGATGTAACTAAAATGTGTTTTTTTACCCCTATTTCAGGCGAAAATGTAAAAAAAAAAGGTCTTCAGGTGAAAAATGAGTTATTAATCACTAGATCAGTGTACATCTTAATAAGTCTTGCACACGCCTTCCCTAATTAAAGAGATGGAAGGGCTACCTTTACTCGGCCATGATACCAACAGCGAGAAGAAAATGTGTCCAAAACCAGCAAATATTGAAGGACTAAAATTCTACATACAAATCTGACAAAAATCGTTATGCAAGTAAAATTTAAATAAAAAGCCACCCACCCATGCCCCCCCCCCTCAAAAAAACCCCAACAAAACTACGGTCATGTGGCGGATTTGACTCGCCTCGTCTGGGTTATAAATTTGCATCTACCTCGTTAAACAAATAGGCATATTTTTTCAAACTTAAGCTGTAAAAGATTTCATACAATTGTCAAGAAAATTAATACAGAAACATAATTTTTCGAATGAATTTTGGTCCATAAACAAACAAGCAAGAAAATACGTTTCTTTAGTTTTAAGTTAGTTTCTTACCCTTTATGACTCCCTTTACACCACCATACCACGAAAATCAACACATAATAAAGAAATACATTGCTGTGAATAAACTGTGGTATTTATCCCCACGCTTTATTTTGAACAGCGTCGGGAATACTGTGATTCCCTCAATCCGTCCGTCCTCTATCCATCCATTCTGCTGACCATGACCACGTTAACTTCTAACCATCTGAGTGAAAATAAGGAGTTATATTGTCAATGGGGTAACCATCTACGAGAGGAGTGTCAGCCTTAGCTTCCTTTCCGGGGGTAACCATCTACGAAAGAAGTGTCATCCATAGCTTCCGTCCCTGGGGAAACCATCTACGAGAGGAGGATTTCATCCGTAGCTTCTGTCCCTGGGGTCTCTGGATGGGGTGAAAGGTAAAATATACAGTAGTTACAATTTTTAACCAAACTTAATATATGCAGTAACAGCAGGAAAATGCATCATAGATTTTGCATTATGACCTCTTGGACGCTGTCAGAAAATGGAGTGTGGAGGGAGACCATGGGAGATGGGGCTGCAGAATGGTTTAAAATATGAAAAGAAAGAACGGGGTTTACTATCAACAGCCATAGAACATTACAGTTGATCAACAATTATTTTTAAAGCATTATTTATTTATTTATTTATTTATTTATTTATTTATTTATTTATTGTCTGGCTGTATGATAGTTGAAGGGGCATATAATCTTACCTTGTTAAATCCGTCACACTTGATTAGAGTTTGCATTTAGGTCATTTTCATGCACGGTAATAGCGCACCTGTGTTCCGTGAAAACATTTCTAGATTCTTTATTTAAGGATTTATTCCTATCACAGTACATCTTTAGACTCTAAAACTCCGGGAAAAGTACGATGTATCGACCTTAAAATTAAAAATCTTAATAGGTTTGGGGAAAAGTATGATGTATCGACCTTAAAATTTAAAATCTTAACAGGTTTGGGGAAAAGTACGATTTATCTACCTTAAAATTAAAAATTGTAATAGGTTTGGGGAAAAGTACGATGTATCTACCTTAAAATTTAAAATTTTAATAGGTTTGTGGAAAAGTACGATGTATCTACCTTAAAATTTAAAATCTTAATAGGTTTGCAAAATCGTCAGACAACATCTGAGCGTTTATACATGTATGTGACGTATACACTTGCACGTGAGAAGTCACAAAAACCGTCAGATAGGTGCTTATGGCATTAACATACAGTGGAGAGATACGGAAGGGTAAATACGTTTTGACAAGATTTTTTTTATGAATATCTCTTTTATAATTTAGGCTAGTTTCTTATTTAAATTAAGTGCGTTCTATATAAGCTATAAATATAAGTATAATGACAGCCAAAATGAATTAGATTAGAGTAACTGCATCAAATTTTATACGTCATAAAAAATATCCCTTTAAGAGCTCGAGCTTTTTTCACTGACGAATCAACACGTCGTGGTTTCTCCGTTCAGGGACGTACCTTGAACAGGAGTGTACCTGGATATTGAATTGAAATGTAAGTAATGCCGAAATTTGGTTTCTCATGCAACACGACTGTAAGTCAGATCCAAGATAATTATAAGACATTACAGCTTAGCTGATAAAGTATGCTAAATGTATCTTATTTTAATATAGGGTCCTTACGCTCGATACCGATCTCTTTTGTGTCTCGTGGAGAGACAGAAGATGATGGGTATCATTGATCTAGAGGCGACGGTGACGTCAGTACTCAGTTTTGCTTATGTACTTGAATGGATCTTTATTTTATTTTCTTGGATTTCACCATTGACCGAAAAGTAAGATCCGAACAACCTCGAGTCTGTAGCTCAGCGCTAAATACAAGCACACGATAGCAAGGAAATAAATGGATAATTTTATTGTGCCATGGTAAAATAAGCATAGTAGCGTAGATAATGCTAATTATCAAAATGTTAAAATATGTTCAATATTTTATATATGAGTGAGAATGTTTAAGTGATTACAATAAGTATTGACATGTATTTTCAAACAATAAGTATGTTTCAGGAGTTAACAATGCACTGTGCAACAATGTAAGCAGCAATCAGCACCAAATTTACCCAAATCAATATTTGTTTTTTGCCACCAAAATTAAAACGCATCACAATGTACATTAACGATATTTACTGCGGACTCGATGTTGTTTGGATCTAACCTTTCGGTCAATGGTGAAATCCAAGACTATCCGAATGCAAACGGCACTGCCGGGGATATTACTTGTCCAAACGTCAAAATCGGCGAACAATTTTTTGCATTTTCTCCAATATGTCACAAACTGAACGAAGTGTGTCGAGCTGTTTTGAAAATTGAACTATTCGTGATTACAACTGGCTTAAGTTGGAAATTAGCAGACGCACTTAGGATAAACTAGCAGGGTTGGAACTACCGAGGGGTGCGGACCCGTGTCTTCCCTTGTGTTATATGTTACAGGTTAGACCTCCCCCCCCCTTGATTCATGGATGGATACTCCTAATTGTCTTTGTAACGAACCCCTGTGCATACCGTGTTAAAGCGATAACGTCTTGCATGGAATTTTTGGTTTTCATATTAAGTAAAAACCCCAAATCTTGCGTATCTGGCATTATTTTAATTTTAGCGCGCGTTTTAAGGCGAGCAAGGGCACTACGCAGTATTTAGATTGCATTGTATCTTCTTATTCGGCCAAATACGCTCTCTACACATGAATTTCTAGAAAGAGCAACGATTTTACTCATTTTTTAGATTTTTTGAAAATTTTAGCTGATGCGCTTTGCTTGAAATTGAGGTTTGAAATAAGTGGGTCAGACATATAATCCAAACCGGAATATGCACTACCCGCATGACGGAAGTAGTAGCGGTACTTAGTGACGTCATTCTCAAGGCGCGAAAATGTTACACTGCAAATTTATATCAACTTTTTGACTAAAATCGGCACACCATATGGCAGATTCATAACTTTTCAAACACTAGATGTGCAATTTTAATAGGACTGATCACCAGCTTACGAACTGGACTGCTACTGCGACAATTTTCAGCATTAACCCACACTTTAATAAATACGACTTAACTCATCGCTATCTTGCCGAAGTGGTGTTAAGTATATCCTCAATTTTTAATTTGCTACTCAGTATTTAGGAACTTATATCGGTCAAATTGAAACAATGCACAGTAACGCGCATTTTGCACTTTTGATTCACCCAGACCGTAATAATATTTTGGAGTAAATCAAAACGATGTGAATCCTAACGCATAATCAGCGGCCATTTTCTCCAATAACCGTACGTAGAAAAAAATTTGAATACATGTTTTAAATGTCTTTTTTTATTTACTCATATAAATTCAGTAATACTTTAACATTTGTTTAGTTCATGGTATTATAAAAAATGTTTCCATCTTTTACATTTTTGCGAATTCCCGATGGTTAAGGAAAAAACTTGATCTCTAAAAGTCGAAAATTTTGACAGCCATTTTTTTTGTAAATTTCAATTTTTGAACAACTCCTGGCGTAATATCTTAGGATTTATGAAGGAAAAAATATAAATATGTAATAATGAGACCATGATAAATCCAAAAAAGTTAATGTTACAGCTTGAAAACTCGTTTTTCAAAATACCTTGCGTATAGCTATATTTTTGATAACGCCTGGCTTAAGTTAGAAATTAGCAGACGATATTGGGACAAACTAGCAGGATTCTTTATTATATATATATATATATATATATATATATATATATATATATATATATATATATATATATATATATATTCAGACACTGCAAACGGAAATATGAGGATCATTTTCTTGCTCATGATGTGCTCTCTGGCGGTTTGTTTTCTGTTTGAAACAACGAAAGACACAATAGAAGGTAAATACATTTTAATAATGCATAAATATAGTTACATGGTTCATTGGTTTGTTCTTTTTGTCGTGATGTATCCTGAAATAACGGCGCATGAGTAGGTAAATGAATGGGTAGGTTGATTGACACGCGTTTATGTATATATGCTCCAACGTACAGACGAACGGAGAGGCAGATCGACTTCATGCCGATAACAACCTTTCACGATGACAGGAATTCGATGCACTGTTTAAGCATACGCGTAGAATGTTACTCCATGTAACTTGGGCCAGCTCTGTGAAACTGTCATACAAACTGTGTGTAGACAGAAAGGGGCCCCGGGTGTCAGCGTAGTCTAAAGCGCTCGCCTGTACTGATCTCTGTCATATCAGCTCCCTCCGCATGGGTTTCAGTCTCGGGATGGGCAATATATGTGAGAAAGCTTTCCTACACAAGTTTAATGGCAGTCAGTTATAGCCTGTCCTGTGATGAAAAATGGTGGATGAAGAACCCGGGAAACGATGGGAAGAACCACCGACCCATGGGAAGTTAGTGTTAAGATTTTTCACATACCTACAAACGCGAACAGAGGTGAGATGACAGTGATCGGTAAAAGCGAGCGCGTCAGACCACTCGGCCACCCGAGGCCCCTCTGTATACTGTAGCTGCTAAACTCCGGGAACTAGTTGAAACAAATTGATTACGGTAAGCAAGTACTGTAGTACTGAATTCAACATCACATGTGCAGGCCCACAGGTTTGTACTACTTTTTACAAGTGGTATTGTCATTATATTTTACCTGTACGCTTCATTGCCTTATTAGACTGTCTGCTATCAATTTCTGCGTCAACTAAAGATTTAGCTCTGCACTGACATTGCGTTAGACAAGACAGGTGCAGGGCAAAAGTTTTGTATGTTTTTGCTCTGTTTGTCTACCGATTTGAACTATGGGTAAAGCGCAGAAAAGCACAGCTGAGAACGAAGACGCCACCAGTCTGCATGCTGACCTTTCCTCATTGTGAGAATTTCTGTCGGAGAAGGGAGATAAATTAACTCTTCCCCTTAAGCCACGAAGCAACGGACAATGACACGCTCTGAAACAGCTCTGGTATCTACGACACCACCACAGGATTCAGCATTTCTTCTTCGAATACATTACCCAATCATACCTTACGAGTAAAACCACTACCTCGCAAGACCAGCCCTCCCAGATACTACTTTTAGCTAAAGGGAGCTAAACGTTGTCTGCCGACCCATGTGATCTCCCCTTACATATAAGACTTGGCAGCAACGAGTAAGAATATACCAGTTATTACTTCCGCTTGTGCGGCACAGCACGCTGTTTTCAACAAGAGACATCGCCATCCATTTTCAGCTTGGAAGCATACCTCCAGTTGGAGGACTCCTTTCACTTCAAGGAAGAATACTCCGTCTCTATTTCCAACTTTTCTCTCTCACTTTCGCCGACATTTGTTCATTTTTGGCGTATATATATATATATATATATATATATATATATATATATATATATATATATATATATATATATATATATATATATTCATTCCTTATTTTTAAAGCTCCTCGTTACTTGCACGGGCGGACTGGATAGGCCCGAGCTGCATTTTTACGTGTGCAAGTCTCTTCAGCTTTCTGAACCCGGGTTTTTGTCTATATTAATCCTTCTTTCTGGTAAATACAGCCGGGCTTCCATGAGCTAATTGTATACTTGTGTATTACATTTGCATAGGCTGTCTCTGAGCCTTCCTACAAATAGTATTATCTATCTATCTATCTATCTATCTATCTATCTATCTATCTATCTATATATATATATATATATATATATATATATATATATATAACCTTTATTGCTTTGCTTTAACCTAGGCAGTCTTAGTGTTTAGACATCATGCTTCAGTGAGCACACCTGTCCACGACGTCATTGACCTCTCCGACAAATAGTTTGACTAAATTCGTCTGCTAAGACTTATTTTTCAAGGTAATTGGTCTTTTGGTCAGCACTACTCTGTATAGATAGACAAACAAGACGGGCGCAGGCATTTTGTGGTGTATTTATTACCATTATACTCTATACGGTTCATTGACATTAGACTGCCTGTTATCACTTATTGAACCAACGCAAAGCTTTAGCTTGCACCGATAGTATCTAACAAGGTGAGATGGCTAGGCCCCTCGTGTTCATTTTTTCTGCTCATTATACTTACATGTTGGTACTATGGGCAAAGCACAGAAGCGGAATTCAAAAGATGATGACGTCATCAGACTACAAGCTGACCATTCATTCGTACAGGAAATTTTGGCGGAAACGGGGGGCAGCTAGACCTCTACCCCTTCGGCCACTAAACACCGGAAAGCAACCAGAGCAGAAACTGTCCCAGCATCCAGGTCACCTCTTCCAGACCAAGGTTACTGGCAATTCCTATCGGACTCGACTCTGTTTCTCTTGCAGAGCAACGAGGGAAAGAGCTTAACCATCACCATTACTTCCCTCTCAATCCTCAGAGATACGGGCAGGTTACGTGGGTCAAGCGTCCCTTAATCTATCCCAACTAAATGAATCGGACGATACCCCTCAACATACACGGCCTATTTCCGTTACGACCGGCCTAGGCCATGTTTGAGTGATCAGGAGCGGCAACAACATCCTCTGTTTAGGACTCAATCATATAACAGCCCTTATCCCAGTGTGTCGAACAGATCTCCCCGGACATACCCAGAGACCGCTCCAACACTTTTTCCTCCTCAGGACACCCTTCTGGCACAGTGCCTGGTATAGCTCCTCAGACTTCTACAGACATCGCATCGCCAGTCTCCCGACAGCCTGCCACGAGAAGAGCTTCTATTCTCAGTGACCGTATGGAGGTCACGGTTTCTAATTCGGGACGTCCTACGAGTTTAGTGGGCGGCAGATCTCGTCACTCTTCAGGCTCACCTCGTACCCCTTAAGACGATGACGCTTGTTCTCAAGGAATATCATCGATTCTGGATTTTACGACGTCACTTGAAGATGCAGCCTTCCTGGCCTCCATTGAGGAAGTATTCCGCCTTTTACCCCCGGAGTTTTGCCCACCTCCTCCTACACCAACACCAAACTCGACTAGAGGCCCAGCTTCTGTTGATCTTACGACAAAAAATTAGGAGCATGCCTTCAAGTTACTACCGCAGTCAGGGAGTGTTACAGACATTTTGAACTGTCTTCACCACCAATTGCAGAATTCTAGCATTAACAGACTTTTCTTTGCACAAAACGTATTCCATCTCACTTTCGTCGGCGTTTCTACCGTTGTCACACGCCAGCCTTTCACTTGTAAACCCCAGCAATAGATCGGGATATCATCGCTTTGGGGATGTCCAAACCGCACTCCATACGCATGGACCGAGTGGCCTTCGACGATACTCAACAGTTAGTGCGCAAGATCGTTGCCGTGGGCTCTCTACTGGACTTTGTTTCCATGGCAATTTTCCAACAAGCGGGACATAGCCTCTCTCCTCCCTCCTCGACTTCTACAGGAGCATGCATGGGAGTCGGTATCACGCATAGCCCGTGCTTTAAATAGGGCGGCACAACACACCTTGGCCAATTCCGTCACCTCTGCTACCAGTCTAGCAATGGCTGAACGAGACTCAGTACTCGCAACCTCCACCTTCCTAAAGGACCACCATAAAGCCAGACTGCACACACAACCTTTATCGTCCAACAATCTGGATTAACGGCCAGATTGAAGAGGTTCTAAATCAGACCACCAAAGAATAAAATTTCCCAACTCCGCCACCTCTACGCTGTTACAGGGATAATACTGAAAATCAGGAAAGGGATCCAAGAGCTACCCGTAGGACACAAACCTCTGGAAAAAAGTCCTACCGGAGATCTACTCAGCGTAAGTTACAGCCATTGCAAAGCAAAGCTAATAAAACACAGAGGGGAGCCTTTCGTTCGACTCAGCGTTTCTCTCCTCGACAGCCTCCTCCCCCTAAAAAATAATGCCGTCTCCAATCCGCCCTTTCCAGACATCCCGCTAGGAGGAAGACTTCTTTTCATCACTGCCGAATGGGACAAAATTTGCCACAACGATACTTGGACTCAGCAGTTGGTTCACGAGGAAATCTATCACGTTTCACACTCCTCCACCTCTATCCAGAGTTCCGTCATTCACCTGCGTCCCATCGGATCCACTCAAAGCCAGCACATTACAGCAGGAAATAGACAACCTCCTTTGGCAAAGGCGGTAGAACGTGTTCGAAAAACTCTCTCTCCGGGTTTCTATTCCAGACATTCTTGGTTCCAACGGAAAACGACACTCTGCGCCCAGTCATCGACCTCGGCGCCTTCAATTGCTTCATTCCTGCTCCTTGGTTCTCAGTGGACACACCACGTCGCATTCTAAATGCCATCCATGACCCTATTCACCAAGCTTCCAAGAAGTTCCTGCAGTTAACCTACAACGACCTGGTATACCAATTCAGGGCCTTACGATCTCAATATCAGCACCTCGGTTTTCACTCGTGAATCAAGTCACTACGCATGTCCGAACCATTTCTACGGCGGCAACATCAAGTTACTTAGACGACATCCTTCAAAAACATCAGGTGAGTTTTATTTTACATCAGGACATGTTAACCCTTGTCACATTACTTACCAATTTTGGGCTTTCTCGTAAACGAGGACAAATCCGACCTAGTACCCTCCGAAGATTTTGTTCACCTAGGTATGGAGTTTAATACACAGGAAAACGTGATTCGTCTCCCTCAGGATCGGGTATTCAAAATCCGCAACATGATGGTGGCTTTACTTTTAAGGAGAACCCTATCAGCACGGGAATTCCTTCTTCTCCTGGTTTTATTCAATGCATCGGCAGACCTCATCGTCCTAGGTCGCCCTTTTTGCGTCCATTACAAATTCTTCTTCTGTCTCAGCGGAGACCCACAGTTTGCCCACTGAACCAGCCTCTAACCATCTACGCAGCATCTACAGCCTTGAAGCAACCTTTTTTTTTGGCTTACGGCGGGTATACCTCTGCGTTAACTACCGCCCGAGATTTACAATTTGTACCAACACCAGCACGGAGGGCTGGGGAGCCCACCTCCTACCATAATTTCGGGACGCCAACGGTGCATAGTCTCCCCACGAACGACCTCTACACATCAATCTTCTGGAAATGATGGCCATTGTGAAAGCTTTTCACTGGAGGCAGGAGCACCTCTCTAGCAAGGGAGCACTGATTCTGTCCGACAACTCTACAATAGTGACATATATCGAACGACAGAGTCCCCAGACCTTTGCGTCATGATGTGGGACTTTCTAAACTGGTGTGGTCAACAACAAATCCAAATACATGTTCGTCATATACCAGGACGCCTCATCGTTTTAACTGATTCGTTGTCACAAAACAATCAACTAATTCAGACGGAATAATCTCTTCATTCCTCGGTTTTCAACCAGATCTGTACCCGATGAGACCGACCATTGGTGGAACTATTTGCGACAAGCTGGAATACCAACCTCCCAACCTATGTCTCTCCCGTTCCGGATTCAGAAGCATGGGCAGTCAACGTTCTATCCTTGGATTGGATTGGAACAACCTGAACGCATACGCCTACCCTCCAACACCGCTGATTTTAAAAGTGATTCTGAAAGCAAAGGAATCAGCCTGTCACTTCATCGCACCACTCCGATGGGACAAGTCGTGGATCAACGACTTCATCAATCTTGCATCAGAGATCCCACGGAAGATTCGGGTCTTCCTCATCTACTCAAACAACCACGACGGCAGTTGTTTCAACCCTGTCCGGAGCTCGTTAACTTGCACGTCTGGATGATGTCAAACAGGCCCTCAGACTTGAACAGTTCACGCAGCCAGTCGTGGAGAGAATCGCTCAGGCACGACGGCCCTCCACTCTAAATGGGTATGAAGGCAAATGGCACATTTTCTCGCAGTGGTGCGTAAAGGACATAATTTACCTCTCCAGGTGTCAATACCGCCGATAGCTAATTTCTTCCTCTAGCTCTCAGAAGAAAGAAAATTAGCTCCAAGTACAACCAAATGCTACCGCTCCACGATAGCTGACACCTTTCGTCATCATGGGCACGAAGACATCGGACAAAACAAGGATTTATCCGATTTACTCGCAAACTTTGAGTATACACGGATTAAAGCGTTAACCCCCTGCCCCAAGTGGAACCTATCTTGGGTATTAATCTGGCTGAATAAAACACCATTTGAACCTATTTCAAGGGCATCTCTGGCGCATCTTTCATACAAGACCTGCTTCCACGTGGCATTAGCGACTGCAGGCAAAATTAGCGAAATACATGCCCTATCAACAGAACCGAATTACTTGCAGTTCCGACAAGACGGGTCAGTCTTACTCATGACGACATCCTCTTTCATCGCCAAGAACCGCCTTCCTTCCACGAGTAAACAGATCATGGTCGTGAAACCTCTTTCTCGTCAGTACACATCAGCTAAAGGCCACCTACAAAACCCAGTTTGGACTTTGAATTGGTACTTTAATAAAACAGAGACGTAGCGTCGAGGGAGATCAAGCCTCTTTCTACCTCTCAAGAAAGAACAGGAGGACATATTAACACAGACTATCTCGTCCTGGATTAAGTGGGTACAGACTACCTCGTCCTGGATGAAGTGGGTCATTTCGCATTTCGGCTCACGCGGTAAGAGCAGTTGCCATCAGCCTAGAATTCGTCAGGAACCGTTCGCTAACCGACATCATTCATACTGTAGGATGGAGATGGGAGCCTTCATTCTCTAGCTTTTATCTCCGAAATCTGTCATCCCTATAGGCCCTGTTCGATCTGGTAGAACCTATATCCGCAGCTCAACAGGTCACCCTTCTAGGTCAATCGGCAGCTTCTTAAGACGCGGCCTCACGAATTCAGCTGAATTTATGGGGCCGGGAGATTTCCCCTACCTGAAGCCACGCCCCGATAGATGGCGTCCCCTCAAGTCGGGTTACATTGAATCTATCTCACTTACTTTTAGGGACCAGATACGCTATGTCCTGGATAAGGGGATGTACCTCCCTCCGCCCCTTACCTATTCTCCTAGGGTATTTTAATTGGGTAGCGTATTTAAAAAAGATACCAATTTTTCCTAGTAAAATGTTTCTTTCAGAATACGTACCCGATCATAATACAAATACACCGTCCCCGCCTCCCTGCAGTTATATCCAAAGAGAGGCCGCTCCGGTGGCCTAGTGGTTAGAGCGTCCGCCTCGGATGTGATAGCTTGCGGGTTCGAACCCCGGCCGAGTCACACCAAAGACTTATAAAAATGGTAGTAACAGCTGCCTCGCTAGGAGCTCAGCATTAAGAAGTTCGTGCTAGGACGGGTCGGCTTGGTGTCAGAATAATGTGACTGGGTGAGGCATCATGCTTCATGTCTGCGGCATGATGCCCCAGTGCTAGACATGACTATAAACTGCCACAATGCTGACATCGTGGCGATATGACTGAAATATTTTAAAGCTACGATAAAAATCCAAATTTCTCTCTCTCTCTCTCTCTCTCTCTCTCTCTCTCTCTCTCACACACACACACACACACACACACACACACACACACACACACACACACATCCATAGAGAGCGTGATTTCCGCGCCAGTATTAACTGAGAGATTCTTGGACATCCGCCAATTCTTATACCTAAGGAAGATCACCCTGCCCGACTGCCATGTTGGTCGGCAGACAACTTTTAGTTCCCTTTAGCTAAAAGTAGCATCTGGGTGGGCTGGACTTGCGGCGGAGTATTAGTACTCATAAGGTATTATGATTGGGTAAGTATTGTCGAAGAAACGTAGTTTACTAAGAAAATTGGTATCGTAGCGATATCACTAAAATTGATAAAGCTACGTTAAAAATCCAAACGACACACACACACACACACACACACAGACCAGATGTTCCATGGGCACGCGAGGTTAAAACCGTAAGGCCATTTAAAAAGATAATGTTGATCTAATTATTATCTAATTGTTATTGATGCTAATTTTTATACATACAGCATCAATAGAACACTTGTTGTTATTTATTTTTTTTAATCTTGGTGAGGTTTTCTTTGGGGGGGGGGAGGGGTTGGGGGGTAAAAAAAGATGAAATGTATCGCATCGCAGGACTTTCTTAACCACACATTTGGCCTCACTTTTGATTCTTTGCCGCAGGTGAGCTAAAAATGATATTCTAAAATTCTGACGGTCTCAACTGATTATCAATGGAAAAAAATAATTACATACATGTATTTAAGTAGCGATAACCTTCATTTGTCTTCACGCACATGTCGAAATTTCCAAA